>JANTPZ010010601.1:0-12120 GCA_025593235.1 Vachellia pachyceras | reverse complement strand
ATGGAGAGGAGGGTTGGCAAGTTTATGCGCAAGTTTGTGCTGCCTGAGAATGCTAATACTGATGCAATATCTGCTGTGTGCCAAGACGGAGTGCTTACTGTTACCGTCCAGAAATTGCCTCCTCCGGAGCCTAAGAAGCCCAAGATTATCGAGATCAAGGTAGCTTAGATGGGTTTCCTCTTTTTTTTCCCCCCTTTTAATTGGAACTTGCTCGAGATCTTTCTCGGCGAGTTTTCCTTCTGCATGGTTTGTATAACTAGCGCCTGGCTTCGTCGTTTCTCGTTTGCTTGATTTGTACTTGTAATGGTTGCGACTTCGCATGTTCCTTGTTTCTAAAGGTTTCTTTATTTATTTTTGCTTGAAATTTGTGTGGATGCTCGGTGTGGAAATTAAGATCATAAGATGGCAAATGCGTTTCGTCTTACAAATCAAGCTGCGGCATCACAAATTCACAAACACGAATGGAAAACTCCGAAAGGGGGTGATTTCAACTGGCATCAAGAGATGGAACATTTTTATAATTCTGGACTCAAACGTGATGGCATACCATTAATTTTGTCAAAAATACACCCTAATGGGAAAACATCAGTCTGAAGAGTCGGAAAGGGTTAACAAAACAAAACATACAAAATTAAGAGCGAGAGACGGATGGCAGCTTTAAGCTGACTTCCTATCGATGACACTTCTCCACTGTGATGGGTAATCCATAGGTAATAGGTAACATGCGAAGGCAAGGCTCCTGGTTACAGTATATGCTAGAACTTGCACGTTGAGTCTCATAAGATTCTAAATCTGACGAAGAGGAAGATTTATATGGCGTTGAGCAGCTCCTCATGTCAAACGCTCGGTCCTCGTCTGCCTATCCCAGCCCGTTGAGTCGATGATATATCCACCTGTAGAATAAGTTAATGTGAATGCAACGCAACCTATGTTTCCTCTTACGAAGGTTTTTGGTTCTCGTGTAATTCTTACAGGCAGCTCTTGCGTCTTTTTTATTCAATCTAGCTGAAGAGGTCGCACTCTTTCTGGCAAACAAAGCAATGAAGAAGCCTTCAATGGCACAGCCGGGTCTGTCCAAAGCAGATGTTCAGCTGCAATATAAGGAGCATGCAGAATCAAGCGGCAAAAGCTGATCATGCGCCTGTCTCATTTGGGGGAACGGAATTTAACTTGGGAAACAAAAAATAGAACTTACAGCCTTCAAATACCGGAAGCTCACGGCGCTGGCAATGAGGGAACGGGGTCATCAGTTGAAACCCATGTGATCCAGCCATGGGTAGAACAGACATGACGACATCTTCATTCTCAATTTGATTGATAGAAAATGTATTATAAACAATTCTCTCAACTGCACTAACTGCGAAAGGAAATAATACATGCAATGTCTTCAGAGATTTTCAAGTTGGAAAGGGGGGGGGGGGTTGTTTGTTTTGTGGGGTGGCAGGAACTAATTGACACGGATAAATGAAGTTGCTTACAGGAGAATGCATGTTGAAAAGCCTTTCTCTGAAAAATGGCAAGCTTGTTCAATCTTTCCATATCAGAGTCCTGGCCTGTATAGTCGAAATAGACAATTAAAAAGAAGAATTGTCTTCAAGTAAACGTTGGCAAGATTTGTGTCAAAGGCTACAGAGTAGGTTATGCTACATTTTCTGAAATCAGTTCAACTATTGACGCCCAGTTTGTTTTCAGTTATTTTTTTGAAAACGTAGGGAGCTAAACGCAACCTGCTGCTTTTGAAGGGAGCAAATTGTCTAGTCTTGAAGAAGCAGTTCCAGAACCAGAGCATGAGGGGTCCAAAAGAATAGCACGGACCTGTAATGATGAATATTATGGTAGCCGCACACACACACACAGAGAAGGAAAGAAATGAACAAAGAAACGTTGCAGTATTGAAGACAGACAAGAACAGTGACTACATAGGTCACACACTTCCCGAAAAAACTAGAATTGCACTTTTGACAGGAATATAATCACCCAAGAGCATTCAAGAGAGTCATTAAATTATTGAGGGAAAATTTGAAATTTGAAATTTTGAACAGGATAGGCTCCCTTGATCAAGAGTTCCATGGAATCACCGCTAGGAATATGGAAGTATATTTTACCTTAGAATATGAAGAAGCCTTGGGATTTATGTTAAAAAAATCGTCATTAAGAACTTCAATATCTGAACTCTGGTTAACTTTGAAAGGCAGCATGAAAAACTGAAAACTATAAAAGCTTGACGGATCAAAAATATTCTTACAAAATGCATTATTCTCAAATTGCATCTTTCAATGCAGTCCAGTATTAGGATAAGTACATCAGACAATCACATGTCATGTATGAGTGAACTAGAATAAGCACGTCAATAAAGGAACTATGCCAAAATGTTTCTTTCTTTTTCTTTATCTTTTTTGGGGATCAATTTGTTTGTAGAATTTTTATCAAGGGAAAGGATCAATATAAGTTAGATATGATCAGGAAATTTGAGACAGAAAGTACCGTGTATTTTTTGCTTAGTTCGAGCAAGGCAGAATCAACATCCAGTTTAAGTGTATTGACACGGACTTGAAACTATAACCTTACAAATATAACAAAATAATCACATAACTATAACCTTACAAATATAAAAACTGAGGCAAATGTTTCTTGAAAAGGAAAGACGTGAAACTAACCAGGTATATCATACAGCGCAACCAATTGTTTAATGTTCTTCACTTTTCTCTGTAACAGAAGCTGTTTAAGAGTTGACTGTAGGACATATTTATGACGAGAAAGAAACTTCTGCGTCACCATCCAATGAAACTGCCGGGAAATTTACTAAATTAAAGTTTAATAATCACTCATAGTCTGCTAAAAAAGGAGAAGAGCATGGTGCATTAGAGGAAGTATAAATGTTTACGCGCTTAAATACATTACCTGATCAAAAAGAATGTCGCAAACAACAATGTATACCAATTCTTCTTGCCACTGTTAAGGCAATGGTAAATCTAGTGGTAGGGAATGTATCAACTGAAAAATGACTCACATTTTGCACCAGTGACACCAGCAGAAATAAGAATTAACATCCTCAGAGAGAGAGAGAGAACAAGCGCATTGTGGATGTGCTTATACCTTCCACTTGCTGTTCAAGATAGAAGAAGCGCCCAAGATTTCTTTGATGACAGGTAGATCTGGGAACACGTAAAAACACACACATACTTGAGTTAAGCTATTGAACTAAACTATATGTATGAAATAAAAAGTTATGACGCCGCCAAGCCGGGTTTGTTTAGCTCAGGTCTAGAATGACTCTTCACAAACACCGTAAAGGTAGCAATTTTGCCCTCAATGCCGACTGCATCGATGTTACCTTCATTTTTCTTTTTTACTTGACACATTATATTACTTAAAACCATCGTAAGATGTGAACTTAGCAAAGGAAAAACTTGTAAGACCGTAAAGCATAGAATTACAGAAGTAGGTTACTTCCTCCGCCTGCATACTAATGGGAATTACATGAATTTGCCTTTTTTCCCCTAATGAAGAACACAGAACCTTCCTGAAGATACAGGGGCAAAGGAAGGAATGGAACTAAAAGCTTACGTTTAAGCGTCTGACAGACGAGAGCAAAGGTTCCCTTCTTGTTTCTGATGGAAGGTCTATATATTAGAGACTTGATGGAAGCAACGGCTCGGCGTTTAGCGTCACCCTGAAGAACCATTCTCAACACCTTCGCCGCCTCTCTTCTTGCAAAGTACGCCGGTGTCTCGGCTCCACTCATGCGCCGCTTTCCGTCCTTTTTATCGGCGGCTACATCTTTAGATGACGGCCTCTTGGCCGTCCTCTTGGCATGACGCCATTTCTTCCTGTCGCAGCGAGAGGAGGAGGAGGTGTTGTTTAACATGGAGTCAGGTCCGAACGACTTCTGTGTGTTTACTCGGATAGATTTTATAGATTTTAAAATAACTTTTATAAATTTTAACATGGTATTTAAAGATTTTAATATAATTTTTTTTCGATTTAAATGCATAGTTAAAAAACGATATCACAGACAAGCACCTCCTCATTTGTTTTGCTTACGAATGATATCCTATCCTTTTTTTTCCTTTGAATGAATGGAGAAAACACCTGTTTAAAAATTTCCCATACGAAGAACATCTGCTGAATTCGAATAAATATTAGGCCTTTTGCTAACAAGACATTCAAACAGAAGCATTTGACCTTATATGTGTGTATAAAATTGTATCATTTGATTCCAATTTTGCCCCCTATCAATAAGAACAGAGGTCAAGAAGGAGAGGAGAGGATCGCCAATTGTACATTGTAAGAATGTTAACCTCTACAAAGAGCTATGAAGACACTTATCTTTGAGATAGTCAGTCATGAGTAAAATGATTTTCTTTTTGAGTTCTAAATAAAGTTGGTGTGTTTTAAATACTTTTTTTTTCATAGGGGATGACGGTGAGTTAACTTGTAATCTTTTAAGATTGAAAAGCAAATTTGCTATGAAAAATTTGACTCATGAGCAATCTTGCTACGAAAATGTAGCAATGTAAATTAGGAAGTCCAAATCGTCCTAGCATGTGAAACTAGAATCCAAACTAGGTCTTAAATCTTAGCAGGCATGTATTATTGGAGCATGTGCCTTCCCAGAAGGCAGACATGGGGCATGTTTGATTTGATATGTCGGAAATACGTGTGAGAGGGGATTGGGAGGTAAAACCTAAATTTTTAAAGAATAGTTTATATGGGAATAGTTTTTACGGATTTTGATGTAAAATCTAAGTGTGTTTGGGAACTCCGTTAGGATAATGAAATTTACAGATTTTGAGGCATTTTACGGATTTCAAGATGGTTTTTATGGATTTCGATATGGTTTTTACAAATTTTGAGATGATTTTTATCTTGTCAAGCATGCCCGTTGGGAAAATGGTTTCCCAAACATGCACTAAGTTTTGAACGGCAAACATGTTTGAGAAGTTATTGTCTTTTACGAAATTTGAGGCAAAAGTGAGTAGGAAAGAAGAAAGAGAAAAATAAGAAAAAGAAAATTTATTAGGAAAGATGTGTGATTTAACAAAAAAATAGCATTTTCAAAACTTAGGATTTAAACTTAGGTTTTGTAATAAAAGATAAATTTCCAATAGAACTTCCAAACGGACCGTAAAAGTCCTTTTGAGAATAAATTTTATAGAATTCGAGATAAAATCTAAATTTTGGATAATAAATTTCGGGAAATAGCTTTTATGGATTTCGAAATAAAATTTAGGTTTTGAAAACGAATTGTATTTAAGAAGTTATTAGTTTTTACTGAGTTTGACTCAAAAAATAAATAAGAAAGAAGAAAAAAAAGAAACAAATAAAAGAAAGAGAATATTTATTAAAAGAGAGTGTGATTTGATAAGTAAATATTTTTTTAAAACTTAAATTTAAAAAATATGATTAATTGGAAAAAACCGTTCCGACACTGTTAACAAACCGGAGTCAAACGGCTAAAATTGCGTTGAGTAATGCTTACCAAATATCCGCCGCCTCTTGTTCAAACTGTCTCACTGTTGCCGTAAGATAATTCGATCAGGCTGAATCTTAATTCCGTTTTGACCTTAGCTTCTGTTGTGTCTGGTCTAGGTTCACAAATATCGTATCAAAGTTTGATTTCTATGAGTGTAGGTAGCCACCAACTAAAAAAGATGGGCCCTGGAAGATGCTTAGAAAGTGCTTATTACTCATCTTAATTTCTTCCATTCTCCGTTATCTGGATGAACTTGCCAATATTATAACGAATCCTCTAAGTGGTTATCGTTTCCAGTCCTGTCAATTCTAAATCCCAGTCCACAAAACCTGGTTTGACTCTGTTTTTATCGCACACCGGAAAACATGACTTGTCCTGGCTGACTGAAACTCTTCTATTTTTTTACAATCTTCTATAGATCTTTTCACATTGAACTTGGAGGGGGGGGGGGTAAACATGCCAGTTAAAACAAATACTGCAGATGATCAATCAGTCCATCCAGCTTGTGATAACTGATATATCCGCATGCAAGGACTTGAAAAGCAAGACTTGGAGAAAACTACTGTTCAGGAGACCTTAAATAACATCACTACATCACTTTTGACTCGTACTAATGATCCCACCACCACTGGACTCGTTGCGCAATTCAGTACATCAGTCTTCGAAGTCTTCCCCCAAGTCATGCTTTGGTAGGTCCCACTATGAGCTCTGAGTTTAAGAGTCCTAATTATTTGTATTTCCATCTTCCCTGGTATTTGGGTACTTTCGCATTAACCTTGAAGCTTCCCATCATAGTTCTTAGGAAGGTGAGGATGGAGCCGCCTCACTCAGCCATGGCTGCATTGCATTAAGCTTATTATATATGTGAGAAATCATCATCCGAACTCAACTCATACATATCAATGGTCCCAAACATGAGTGATGCTATTTCATCTGAGGCTGACTTCACCAGCCATCAATGGCCTTTGGAGCTCTCTGAGTACTTCAAATTCGATGGTGGTGATCAATGGCCAGACAATGATCCACTAGATCACTATGTTATTTCTGGTGGGCATGTTCCCAACCAGTTGGTCTATCAAAACTCCTTTGAAGTGGGTGGCTTGGGAGGAAGTGGAAGCCACATTGAAGGGTCTTCTAGTAGTGGTAATAGAAATACCAGTAAGCCTAGCACAGTACTTAATTTCTAGCTCGAGATTCCAAAGCCCTTCTTTATCTTTCAATGTTAACACTGGTTGTGTTGTGAATAGGAGACATTATAAATAACGGAGGGCAGAAGAAGGAAGGCAGAGAGAGATTTGCATTCAGAACAAGGTCAGAGGTTGAAGTACTGGATGATGGGTATAAGTGGAGGAAGTATGGGAAGAAGATGGTGAAGAATAGCCCCAATCCAAGGTGGGTGTGTGCTTTCAATATTACATCTGATAAAAGAGACTGTATGTATGTATGTATGTATGTATGTATGTATGTATGTATGTATGTATGTATGTATGTATGTATGTATGTATGTATGTATGTATGTATGTATGTATGTATGTATGTATGTATGTATGAAACTAAGGGGGGAACTTGGGAAAGTACTGTTGCATGAATCTTTTGTTTGTCTGATAATGACCTTGTGCGTGTGCGTGTTGATGTAATTACAGGAATTACTACAAGTGTTCAGAGGAAGGGTGCCCTGTGAAGAAGAGGGTGGAGAGAGATGGAGATGATCCCAAGTATGTTGTAACTACCTACGAAGGCATACACACTCATAGCAGTTTTTACTAGCAGGGATTGATATGGAAGTCTCAAAAGAAAGGAATGTCAGAACAACAAAATCTTGTAATAACAAGTTTTCATATATGAAATAAATTATGTTTATGTTGCTTACTTATAATTAGAATCTTTTTTTCATGATTACATTCCTTCTTTAAGAATTATCTCCAACGTTATCCACCCTTTTTTGCTGGGTTCGTCATCAACCATGTAGGGAGTAGTTACATTACTCGTACTGTAGTAGCATGCTCGATCTTTGTCAAATCTCTTGCTGCTTTCCTTCTTCATTGCAAGAGGTTAATAAAAAATGATCCCCTTACCTCACTGTCTTCGTCAAGCCTCTGCTTCTCCAGAAATTTCAAGGGGAAATCACATCTAAATCCCATGGAAGATGGGAAACAACAACAACAACAACAACAAAATCCCTGAAAATATAAACGGTTACCAAAGAGCTTCTCAAAACCTTAGTGTAATTTACTGTTCATCTGGATTGACCACTGTAGCCTTAATGAAAACCGATTCTACCTTCGCTGTTACCCAATTATAACTGATGGCATAATGTTTTTGCACGTGAACTCAATATTTCAATGAGATCATAAGGAACTCTTCTGTAAGAGTCCCAAATTCTAAGGACTCTTTTATTCTTTCTTGACTTTCATAAGACCTAAAAGTGATTTTTTCCCAAACTGGTAACTATACTCTCAAATAATAACATTGACCCTACTGCAACGAGTCACAGCTTTCTCTTTATGCACTATATACGAAGGCATATATAAACTGGATTTTTTGCACTGTGATAATTCTTTACCGAATACCGTCATCCCTGTGTTATTGATTTTCTATCTTCTTTTCTCTTTGAGTGAGTTTTGAATTTTTTTATCTTCTTTCCTAGATGAACAATACTAATAAAAGGGCAATACTGGAAAGTCATACAAATTTTAAACATTATTTCCTTTCTATCCTAGTTTTCCACTATCATATATTCATTTACAAATTTAATTAATTGCAAATATATGATGAATTACGTCCTGGTTAAATTGAAAATGGGACATTTGCATGAATCTTGATGTAAAACCCAGGTTCGTAAAAACTGAACAATTGGAGCCGAATTGAGAAGGCGAACGAAAGAGAACTGAACATGATTAAACCAAAAAAAAAATAACACTTTGTGAATTATTAAAAATAGACATTGGGACATTCTGTTGAGAATGTCCCAATGTTTATATCTTGCAGACTAATTTGAAGCCTTACAATAGGAACGGAAGTTCAATCTAGTCCTGTCCAACTTGAAGCGGTCTGGTCTAGTTAATCCAAATGAGCATTGTATTGAAATCGAACTGAACTGACTAGTTGGATTGGACTCAATTTATGATCAAGTACTCAGACTAGTTAGTTCAGTCCGATTTGAATTTTATTAGTTAATTTTTTAATTTTTTATATTTATAATGATACATATAATTGTTAAATACTGAATATAATTTATTTATACTTAAATTTTAATATTTTGAGTGTATTTTATATGATTTTAGATTTTTCTATGTTAAATTTGTATTATTAGGTTTTACAAAAATTAAATTACATTGAGGTCCCTGGACTAGTCCAGACAGCACAGGTGAACCAGTTCAGTCCAGTCCGACCTCAGGTTGGAGCTGGACTAGATTAAACCTCAAATTGTCTTGTACAATCCGCTGGACTAGATTAAATCTCAAATTATCCTGTACAATCTCAATTTTATATTAGACCAGACTTCCGTTGGTTTAAACCCGCTCTGATTTATGCGTACCCATACCACGCAAAGCTACATAGCAGGGTTGAAGCAGAAAGGATTGTGTTCACGGAAAACTTTGGTTGACACGTGGGTTGGAACTTTTCGATAATTATATCAAGTTGTTCGCACATTATTAGAAATGTCTAACTCAAAATATAAATGGTCAGATGAAAAGGTAAATGGGGTTACAATGTGTTACATTGTACCCCACCAACAACGCTTCACTGCTCTCTTCTTGAAATGCTTCTGCCTTCCAACAATATGACAGCAACTGGACTACGTTACGCACCAAAAGCAAAAAAAGATTTTTCTTTCGAAGAACAATAATAACAACATAAAGACAAAAAAATATAACACAACTTGTAACGTCAGCCCATATATAACAGGAGGAGAATAATTAACTAGTGCATTTTATAAACAACAAACACACAGCTAAAATATTATGATCAAGTGAATCCCTCACTGAGCCTTTGTACTCGGAGGCATAATAATGAATACAATTATATATGGGGATAGATGTCAGAAGGCGTGGAAATAGTCTCCTATTCCTTACAATAAAAGCAACTAAGATTTACATTAGCCCCAATGTTGCACAAGTGGGTACACGGAGACTCTCGTGAATCCTATCAGGGAAATGGTGAATGTATAGTACACAGAGAGCTAATTCTCCTTAATCATAAAAGCCAACATGCCCCGCTGAAAAATTAGTGGGCAAAACCAGTTTCCATTTTATACTAAGCTTTTCTATTGTAACAATCATCATCAACCAACCAAGGTGCAATTCAAGAAGCCTTCATCATGTCTTGTTCTTAAATTTTCTTTGAGCTTTCAAATCCACCACAATTACAGTGATGTTATCTTTGCTTCCTTTCTGGAGAGCACGGTTAGATAGGTACTCTGCCGCCGCTTGTGCAGCAGGGTTGGCACCCTCTCCCCTCTCTGAGGCTAGCCCCATGCTGTTTTTCTTGTGCCACGTAATTATACGTCTTCGAGCTAGGTCACAAGCCTCTTCGTTTGTCATCACATCCCACAGACCATCACTGGCCAGAATGAGGCATTCGTCGTCTTTCGCACGAGGAAGGAACTTAACTTCTGGTTCTGGAATAATCCAGGGCTTCAAATATCTATCACCTAAAAAGTCATAGCAAGGGTAATTAGAAAGTGAAAACACTTTCAGCTGAATAAACAACAGAATGATTATCCTAGAAGTTTCAATTCCATGCACAGGCTAAAAGGCAACCATCGTTCTAGTATTTTACCATGAGTTGTATAAATAAAACAAACATCCACATGAATGACTACTAATTTCCTGTACTTTTGATTCAAGTCAAAACTAGGTTGAAGCATTGGATCCCTTTTAAGCTTTGCCCTTAAGCCCAAAACACTTAAGAAAGATAATAAAGTAAAGAGGACCAATTTCTCTTCTATATTGATGCATGTTTCACAAGCTTACAACCTCGACAAGCAAAAGAATCAAAATCTCTTGTCGATAGCAAATACTTGCTTTGTTAGCAGCTATACACATCCAAAGTAGCTAGATCAATCTGATATTTAAATGAGAATTCCATTTGCATTGGCCCAAGATTCAGGTCAACTGAACCAAACTTAACAAATTTAATATTCTCGAAACTAAATACACCCGCTCTCTTTCTCACTTTCCAGAAGTAAAATGAAGTTGGAAACATCAATACTGAAAAATATGGAAGTAGCAAATAAGGCAAAAACTATTATCTTAACGAAAAAAAGGATGAGAGCTATTTCCTCAAGTCATGCGATGTAGGAAGACCATAAGTCACTATTGAAAACAGTAAAAATTTAGTGGTATGATATCTAAGCTGAAAATATAGAGATTGCAAACAGCAGAGGTTTGTATGTGAAGTACGCTCAATCTAAATTCGTGGAGTTAAATAGTAAGAAATAAGGAATCTATTTGGAAGGAGGCCATCGATGGAAAAAAGATTAAATTTTCAAGTCACATCCACACCTTCTAGGTTTACAATATTTTCATGAAAGCATACTTGACTCCAAAATTCATTCCAAGTGAACCTATTGCATAAGCCACAGTTTTTGTTTTGGTCTGTGGGAGGTTGGGAAGAGAGGGAGGACAGACTATAACCAGTTCAAATGGATTTGTTGAAGAACTCAAGACATGACAAATACTTTCATGAGAAGGTTAAAAGTTAAAACAACTAAATTAACACAAACCAAGAAAGTGAAGCATAATTGGTTATTATTATACATATGAATGCCCATAAGAGTTCTTCAAGTCTAAAAAGACCTTGAAGGAAATAGTTTTGACATGCTCAGTAACAGTAACCCCTCCTTCCCGCAAAAAGGAACAACTATTCGAGGAAATCTCTGTTCTTGTGTCATTACTAATTTTTAGGCCAATGTGTCAGTTAATTGTAGCTTTAGTAACATGAATTTGATTGCAAATGTATAGTTTCTTTGGTCTTGGGTATTTTGTAAAAAGTTTCTAATTGATTGTTTATCAGTGAGTAAGCACTTTGTTGTCCTGTCTCTAGACACTCTTGAGTAGCTTTATATATAAGGCCTAGATGAAAGCCACCAATCACGTGAGTGAATAAGTAATATGTTTTGAATAAGGAGAGACTAAAAAGGTAGCAAAAGACAGATTCCCTAAAAAGATAACACCACCGGTGTCTAGTTTACATTCATGAACTAAGAAAAATCACAACAAGTGCCCTGAGACCCATTTATCAGCTACATTCACCAAAAGGACTTGCATGACAACCTCACTAGTACATGACAAAGACAATCAGTATAAAGGAAAAAATTTGTGATTAAGAGACACATACCTATAGACCTTGACATTGCAAGAACACCAAACACACGATGACCATTCCATTGTATCACCTTGCCCCCAGCTGCTTCAATTCTTGCATATTCATCGTCTCGGTTAGGCTACCACACAAGAAACAGACATCAATTTTCCTCTAAGCAGTTAAACTATCAAAGATGCAAAACTATTGATAGAGATAGCTCACTTTATGATCCACTGACAATGCCATGGGCTCTTTGCCACGGCACAGAACTGCTCTTGAATCACCACAGTTTGCAACAACGATATGAGATGCACAAATAAAAGCAACAACAGCAG
>JANTPZ010010600.1:0-10857 GCA_025593235.1 Vachellia pachyceras | reverse complement strand
ACACCATTTCTAGCTGGCCTTGCAGTAGCTGCTGCAGCTCTTGCCGGTAGGTATGGCATTCAAGCTTGGCAAGCTTTCAAGGCGCGACCCCCAAAACCCAGAGTACGTAAGTTCTATGAAGGGGGTTTCCAGCCAACTATGACAAGAAGAGAAGCAGCTCTAATTTTGGGTATCAGGTGAACATTATTAAGCTAATTTCTTTTAATCCATTGATTGCTTATGACTGTCTAAGTCAAAAGTCGTATCCATCCCAACATGATTCCTTCTATTAAATTGGAAGAATAAATTCAATCATGCGTTCCATTGACAATGGATGCAAAGATGAATAATTAAGTAAAATATTTAGGCAGATTACTATTTGTAACCATGACCTTTTAAGGCCGTAGGAGTGTAGGCTAACAACTTTTTTTTTTGGGGCAAAAATTTTGTACCATTTAGTGATGCACTGGATAGCTATTTGATGGTCAAGGCTCATAAGCAACAGCTCACAGATGTAAAGCATTGCTCATTGAGAATATTTGCCTTTGTTGTAGTAATTTATGTGTGAATCAATAGTATTATGATGTTTTAAATATAGAACGATGTTTTTCACCATGTGTTGCTGCTTTTATATTTCCAAATAATGTTGGGCGGATGTCCTAAGGAGAGTTATTTGTAACCATGGCCGGACAGATATTTTATTGGTCAAAGCCCATAACAGACAGCTTTTTAATTTTGAGCATTGCTTTGATCTTTATCTATTTCTGTAAAATGGACCTTTTACTCGAGGGCTTTAACTCTATCCTGTGCTTTTGTGCATCTGTTAAAAAGAGGACACTGCATTTGCCTCATGAGATGAATCCCATGTGCATCTACTGTGAAAAAATCAGATGGGGATTGCTTGAAGCAGATATGTGAAAACTCAACCTCTTTCTACGTGAGCATTGGCCAAAACCATATTGTAAAATCGGAGCAGTCATTCTGAATTTCTAATTACCCAATGACCCCCGCCCATGAAGAACACAATAACGGTCTGTTTTTGTTACAAAGTCATCTTAAGTTATAATGTTCTTTGGATGGATAGGGAAAATGCTACTCCAGACAAGGTGAAGGAAGCACATAGAAAAGTAATGGTGGCAAACCATCCTGATGCAGGTGGCAGTCATTATCTTGCTTCCAAAATAAACGAGGCGAAGGATGTGATGCTGGGAAAGACAAAAGGTGGTGGATCTGCATTTTAACACTCTTGGAACTGTCTTTTTCTCCAATATGTGACTACTTAGGTACATGCTACACAGTCTCGTAATTTTCAACATTGCAATTTGCACATAGGAAAGTAGACTTTCGTCTGTAGCTCCACGGATTGAACTACGCATGGATTTAATAGTCGCCAATTTTTCAGGTCACCAGACGTCTTATGTCTGTCAATGTGAATACATATTAATATAAACAATTATGAAGTTGAAATCCTATACAATGCACTTGGTATTGCAATCTTCCCATCACCAGCAATTGCTAAAAGGCTGACTTTGTTATACACAAAGGTGAGTGGTGAGCAGTGTGTATGTACGTGTCAAAAATTAGAAAGAAAAAGAAAAAAGAAAAAACAATGCATAGCCCATAACAAATTTATGTGTTAATAACTCTGAAATTTAGAAATTGTTTCTTCAAACTCATTCTCTTGTCAGTTATCATCTATACGTGCCTCTACTAGTTTGAGCAAGATTTCTGATAGGGTATTGTGCGATGAGTGAAAAGAAGTTTAAGAAGGAAGTCAACTATTTAAAGAGTTGGCTGATGACATAAAATGTGGGCCCTATTTAAGAATTTTCTTATGATTGGTTCATACTTTAATTGGACTTCTTATCGTTACGCTCATACAAATTAAATGATGTAGGCGACTTCAATATTAAAAGTTGTTATTAATTGTACCAAAAAAAAGTTGTTATTAATTGTTACCCTTCAAAAAAAAAAATCAATGATCAGCTCGTTGCAAATGATACAAAGCAATTTGGTTTGTGTTTTTTGTTTACTAATAATTTATGTATATATCTATATGCAATATAAAATCCACACAAAATTGTCCTATTTATGTAACTCAAGTCTACAATCTCTTGGTATCTATTTGCATATTAAGAATAATATTAAACCTAAATATGAAAGCATTGAAAACAATTTTGCACGTCAATCATATTAAGAATAATATTAAACCTAAATATGAGTGCATTTATTTTTGCTTATACTGTATTTTGGAAAAAAAAACTACAAGCTAATGAACTTTTGGGTATAAAATGCACTATAGACCCCAAAAAGTTATTATCAAACACGCACTCTCTTAAATCTAAAAAATAGACAAGTTTAATTGAAAAGGCAAAGGTATTCTTTTTACAAATGATATGCATTGTATCGTTAAAAGTTACAATTTCTAGTTTAAATTGTATAATTACATGCTAGTTGTATGCATAAATAACTAATGTGGATTTGACTAGTCAAAATGCTTAATCCAGAGATCCACACGTAGACATGATCCACAAACCGTTCAAGGGTCAAATCTCAATAGGACACATGGATGCTCTTCAAGAGTTCAGATCCGTTGCTTGCATCCCTCCAAAAGTTGAATCAGACAACTAGATTTAAAAATCCAGCGACTAGAACCTTTAGATTTTCGAGAGCCGTTTGTTAGGGCAGGTAGGCAACAAAAGTAGTAGACCATTTATTTATTTTCACTCTACTTTCCATTGTATATATCGAAAACTCATTGCTAGTGTTGGGAACTTTTCTCTCTTTCTCATCTGCCATCAATCTCTACTATATTTTAAATAATTTTCATCAATACAATTATTTTCATTCGTATTACATTAAATTTAGTAGCCATATTTTATTTTCGTCACAATATTGGTGGCCCAAGCTATTTTTAATTTGTACAAACACTACCTAAAATACAATCTATTATCAAGCCTACTGTACTTTCTTTGATTAACTTTTTCTCTAATGCTAATGGGTGAAAATTTTGGTTCTGTGATACTCTTTATTTTTTACCGCGGGGATCATGCTGACCTTTGGATACAATTTCTGAAAAAACTGGCTTCTGGCAGAAAGTTGTAGAGAAAATATTTACTTTTTTTCTCTCAATAGCTTTGTTTTTTTTACAATTTCCTAATACAAATTATACCTTTTTATTAAAACAAATTAATGATCTAATTAATATCAAAGTTTTTAAAACAATTCAAGGACAGAATTTTAAGCATTTGCAAATATAACATAGAACTTATAATGCAATTTTGTTCCTTCATTGCAGAATTGCGTCAAGGGACAAGCGTTGGACTTTTGTAGGATTTATTCAAGAACAATGGGATTATTAATAATTACATCGACAATTACAATGAGGTTAGTGGCCATAAAACATGTCTGATGTTCCTTCACACCTGGCCGTACGTCAGCTATTATCCATTCAGCAAACCATGGCAATGTCATTATCCAAATAAGTAATCATTTTTTATTTTTTATTTTTTTTTGTCGGAGAGATGACCATTGTTAATCGTTTTATAACTTTAATTCTTTTTGCTTTCGAAAGCCATTTTTTTTTTGTTTTAAAATAGTTGGATTTTTTTTTTTCTCGGAGAAAAATAGACGATAGGCTTCTCTTCTCTGCATTCTTTCTTCTTCCTCCTCTGCCACCCATACTCGGCTCAATACAAGTTCTGTCCGAAGTCACCGATTAACATAACTTATCGGAGGAGAATCTTATCCGTATACTTTCTTTGTATCTGTTTCACTTCCTTTATCTATATCTCCCTCACATTCAACTTTGTATTGTTCACTTCATCGTGGATACCCATCATTTCTGAACCGAAATGGGGTTAATCATGAGTGTCTCAATTCTGCAATTTTCATCGATTACATGTCCTGACGACTAGAATATTTTTTATTTGTTGATCAATAGGGTTCCATTTTTTTTTTTACCGGATCTTTTTTTAAGCAATCCCGTACTAGTTCCTTAGACTGTGACTTCGTCGATTTGAAATTGGTTCTTTTTTAGAACGCACTGGCAATAGAATTGCGTTGAACTCTTTGACTATCGAAGCTTTAGTCAGTAATGGTGTCCGCGAACGATCCGGTTGAGTCTTTTTTCAATTCGATTCAAGTTGTAAAAGAAGCGCTCTCACCACTCGAAATAGGTATACGGAAGGCGGCAAAAGATCTTGAGCATTGCTGGCCAGCCTGGCCGGGGCCTAAGAATAAGGGAAATGGTGTTCGGTTGATTGCCGAAGTGAGTGAAGCGGGCTTGTTTCAGATCTGTGGTGTGAAGAAGAAGAATGGACAGTGTGTGGTTATTGATGAGAGAAAGAAAGGGTTATCAATAAAAATTCCTTTGAAGGATTTCTGGGGTAAGTTTTCTCAGAATTCTGGAAGTGGGAATAAAGCTGGGGTGTTGGATAGAGGGTCAAAAGAGGAGGAGTCTGCCAAGGAAAACGGGCCTTGTACAAACTGCTTCCATTTTGCAGTTACTTGGTCTGTGCTATTTAACGGGTTTTTTCAGACTTTGCCAATTCCTTTTAAATCAAGTAAAAAGCGGTTCCAGAAAACGGGTGGTGAAGATAAACTGTGCTCGTGCATGAAGCCTAATGTTTCATGTGAATTGAAGCAAACTGAATCTAAGAGCCACTTCGTTAGGAAATTTAGGGAAAAAGGCAGAGGACAGAAGGAGGGAATTCATATTCCACTTGAATGCCTTGTAGGATTTTTGTTTGATCAATTAGCTCAGAGTACTCTTCGGAATCATGATGAGGGAGCACTAGAAAATGATCGGGACTGTGATACAACTTCTCTTCCCCCGCCTAGTCCGTCTTGCTCTAATCATTTGAAAGCACTCACTAAGTTTTTGGAAGGGCAAAAAATAAATGTAAATGGGTTCTTGGGAAATTTAAGATTTGCAAAGGTAGGTTTGCCATCGAGTGTTATAGTAAGCCCTTCAGCTAAAGAGGGTGATGGTAGTGCCACTGTTGTAAGCAGGGAAGAGACTGGTGGAAGTTCTGCGCAGAAGGTTGCCACGAACTTATTCAGTATTCCTCTATCTAATGTGGAGCGTTTAAAGTCCAGCATTTCCACTATTTCTTTGTCAGAATTGATCGAGCTTCTACCGCAGCTTGGGCGTACATCTAAAGATCATCCAGACAAGAAGAAACTATTCTCTGTCCAGGATTTCTTTAGATACACGGAGGCTGAAGGTATGCTTTTTTTTCCCCAATGGAGTGGAAGATTTTGTGTGTTGCTTGCATTGTATGCATCGCAATAAACTGTTTTTTAAAATTTAAATTTTAAATTGCTGGCATAACAAAATTTAGAATCCATTTGGTTGTGTAAATATTTAATATTCTGAGTGCATGCGCGGGCAGTGTGTGTTTTGTGGACGACAGCAATGGAAGGGAACAAAAGTATATAAAAGGTCCAATGCTTGAAAGTTACATTTCACTATGATCAGTATCAGTAATGACGGCAGCATGGTTTCTCAACGGAATTTCTGCTTCTCCTAGATTTTGCAACTGCATTTACACAAGCTGCGAACCTGAATACTGATTTGGTTTAGATTTTAAATTTATCACGTTACTACTTAAGGCCAACTCGTGCATGCTCATTCTGTCTATAATGGGTGAGTTGTATTTCCAAAGTTAATGTACTGCTGATGTGTAAAGTGATAAAGGAACTTACTAGTTCTGCGATTCACATAAGGATCACTATATGACACCTAGCTTATAATTTATGTTCCGAGAGGTATGGCTGAGCTGCACTATAACTGGAGGATGGCATAATTGGAAGGGATGATAATGTAGGTTAGTTTGAACCTGACTATGGCTATTACATGCAGGGCTTGAATTCCTACAACACAAAATTTAGTTTTTTCAGATTTGGATTTGTTTAGGTTGAGGGAACAACGAGAGGCAAGTGGTTTGAATGAACTGATTGTTGGAACTTTCTGACAGATTGAAAGATTTAGATCTGCTTCTACTGATTAAATTAGGGCATCAATGAGTGGGAATTTAGAGGAGTGTAAAATGTGAACTCTCTTAACCTATGTTTGGAATTTGATGTTTACTTATATATGGTCCGTTTAGTAAAGCGGTGGAGAAGTACTTTTATCATTTACGAGGTAAATATGTGAATGAGATTATCTCGTTTTGCGGAAAAACACTGTTGAACGTGCTTTTGGAGTGTTGAGAAGCTTTCCCAAACACCCCCATTGTATAAGGAGCTTCAGCTAAATAGAAGTTGGCTCTGAGTTTATAGAAGTAACTCATAGAAGGGGAGTGGGATGTGTAGGCTGCTTTAATTGGAGAAAGATGATCATCCTTAAGGAAGTGATAAATCATCCTAAATTGTCTTAGTTGTAATCACGGTAGACTTGATCTAATTCTAAGGTTGCACACAGCATGTTATCATCAACAATGTGGCATTTCATGTAATGTTATCTGATTTTTAAGATACAGTCAACACTAAAGTAAAAATATGTAATGAAGAATGTTTGGACCAGTAATCCAAATTTAGTTTTCTAGATTCTAGAGACAAATGCCGATGAGAATTAATAAGTACAATTGTTCTAGAATTTCAAGTGTACTCATCTCTATTATTGGGTCCTTTTTGGGATTTCTGGTGTATGTGTTTCTGTTACATCATTTGACATGATATGTCTCATTGTCCGTGCTTCAAAGAAATGATATTGTAGTGCATGGACAAATAACTTATATTTCAATGTTAATTTTTTCTCCGGCATAGGTGGATTGGTAATGATCATTACTTTACTATCAGTTGGCATGTGGGATTCAAGCTCTGAAACATATGCTGATTTCATATCATTGGTGGGAAAATTTATTTTACAGGGAGAAGGTTTTTTGAGGAGCTGGATACAGATGGCGATGGCCAAGTGACTTTGGAAGATCTAGAAATTGCAATGAGAAAGAGGAAATTACCACGGAGATATGCTCATGAATTTATGCGCCGTACCAGAAGTCACATATTTTCCAAGTCTCTCAGGTGGAAGCAATTTTTATCTTTGATGGAACAGAAAGAGCCAACAATTCTTCGTGCATATACTTCTTTGTGTCTAAGCAAGTCTGGGACACTGAAGAAGAGTGAGATATTGGAGTCCTTAAAGAGTGCAGGACTTCCTGCTAATGAAGACAATGCAGTTGCCATGATGCGATTTCTTAATGCTGACACTGAAGGATCTATTTCTTATGGACACTTTCGCAATTTTATGCTTTTGCTTCCCTCTGATCGTCTTCAAGAGGATCCTAGGTAAAATATACCTGATAACTCGAAATACTCTCAATATCGGATACATCTTAAATTGTTATATATATATATATATACACGTCTTAATTATCATGTGCCTGCTGTTGACAGAGGTTTTATTTTTTTTATGCATTATTTTTTATTTTATTTTTGTGCTGCCTGTTTGAATGATTACTTTTGGGGGATTTGAACAAGTTGAAATGTGTTCAGTTCAAGCAGCAGTGAAATTGTCAAACATGTGATTAGGTTGTACCATTAATTGCCATTTAGTGTGTTGTTGAAGTCCAAAAAGTTGTCCTGCAGTTGTTTTAGATATTTCATATCCTTTTTGCGAAGTAGTTATTCTACTGGGTATTTGGCATGTTTTCTCTTGTCTACTGTTGCAGGAGACGTTGGCCATAAGGATTTTTGCTTCCCTCTCCGATTCATCTAGAATATAAGTGTTTGGTGGTTGTTAAATGATGTAGTTAATGTTCTTCTCTATCTTTAGTAAATAAATAAACCAAAATTTCTGGACAGATCTTCAGGAAGATTAGAGAATATTTGAATATCCATCCCTGTTGTAGCTAGTGATGTAATTTGCTCATTGCAACCAAACTATTTATCCTCTGTTATCAGGAGTATTTGGTTTGAAGCTGCAACTTTAGTTGCTGTTCCACCGCCTGTTGAAATTCCTGCTGGAAGTGTTCTAAGGTCTGCATTGGCAGGGGGCCTTTCGTGTGCCCTGTCTTGTGCATTGTTGCATCCAGTTGATTCAATCAAGGTAAATTCTTCTAACTTAATAATCTCTTGTAGGTGCAGCAAGTAACTCCATATTCCTCTTATGATCTCTGATGTTTTTGGCGCCTTCGTGTAACTAAGGCCTATCACTGTCTTGTTTCATATGATAGACCCGAGTACAGGCATCAACCCTGTCCTTCCCTGAAATCATTTCCAAGCTTCCGCAGATTGGAACACGTGGTTTATACAGGGGATCAGTCCCTGCAATTCTTGGACAGTTTTCAAGGTTATGATTGTTTCATCTCCCTTCATCCCTTGTTTCTTTCCTTCAAAAGAAAAATAAGGAAAAAAGATGAGGAAATTGCTTGTGCTTGCTCTGGACGATGTTGCTATTATCTTCCTATTAAGCTTATGTCAACTTCTGGTCATGCAGCCATGGCTTGCGAACAGGGATATTTGAAGCAAGCAAACTAGTGCTGATAAATGTTGCTCCAACACTGCCAGACATCCAGGTAAATGATTCACTTTACTGTGACTTATGACCTGTCAACTTGTTATTGTGTTTTTCTTCTTTATTTTATCTTCCTTCCATTCTGTTGGGTTTTCAAGAGCGTTCTGGTGAATTCTTGGTGCTTAAGTTTTTAGATTATGATCGTGCTCTTGTCCCATGAATCTGTATTTTATGTATTGGAATTCACTTGGTGCCAAAGGATTGGTTGAGGCTATTGATTAGACCTAATGTTGAGAATAATGGTTGAGAATAAAATACTGATATTAATTTCTATGTGTATTTGAGATTAGACCCTGGTTTTCAAGGTCTTTCACCATAAACAAGAAATCCTTATCCTATATTTTACCTAGCAATGTTTCCAGCATCCAGTATGAGTGCATATGTGTGTTTATTTTGTGTATATGTGAAAGTGCTGTGCACTCTATTGACCTTTGGAAGAGCAATTTTTTACTTTATATGGTTGACAATAGGTCATCTCCGTTAATTGGATGTATGTGCTAGTACAGCAGCAGCAAGCTCTATCCCACTTGGTGGAATTGGTTAAATGGATCTTGCAGCATCGTTGTGCTCTGTCATCTATGTGCTAGTAAAATTTTCAAAATCCATGTAGCTAACTGTTTTAGCATATTTTGTAGGTACAATCTATAGCATCATTCTGTAGCACATTTTTGGGAACAGCAGTGCGCATCCCATGCGAGGTGCTGAAGCAGCGGCTGCAGGCTGGGCTTTTTGACAATGTTGGGGATGCTATAGTTGGGACTTGGAACCAGGATGGTCTTAGGGGTTTCTTTCGTGGGACTGGAGCGACCCTTTGTCGTGAGGTTCCTTTTTATGTGGCTGGTATGGCTCTTTATGCTGAGTCTAAAAAGGTATGATTTTCACATGTTTTGATCAGTTAACTCTTATAATATTTTGACATGCATTCTGCACTGCAGCATGCATTCACATGCATAAACGTAGTAACTATAATAGTGACTTGCAAATGATATCTACCATATAGTTTACGAGATAAAATATACCTTCTCTGAAAATTGTCCCTTTCTGCGTTAGTAGGCAAAGCAAAAAAATTTCTTGCAGTCTGGGCCCTGTGTAATTTGCTTGTTTGTAAGCGTGGTTAGCCTATGCCTGTTCATTTTTTGTTTCTGACCAGAATTCCAGTACTAAAATATATTAAATAACACAACAGTACACAATAATGCTATGCTTAAGATGCTAAGACAGAAGGGTACAACACTCCAAACTCAATATTGTACTCGAACTCAAAAATACTTCCGATATGGATTATGAACATGAATACACTTCACTGGACACAAGAAAGAGCGCTCAAACCCCCAACAGCACTGGTTAACATGCACAATGACACTAACAAGTACCAAAATGGATACGCAGAAGCGTAAACAAGTATATCAAGATGCACAAGACAAAAGCTAGCATTCAAGAGCCTAGTTTTCTCCCAGGTTCCTTTGCAGATATCCCCCTCCTCCTTTATTTAACCTTCTACTGGACATTCAGTCTTTCTTTCCTATTCAACAGCCTTAGCTTCCACAATCTCTTTAACTCCCTTTCTCTCCTACTATCAGTTGGGGCTGCATGGTTTGAGTGCCATCATCAATGATAGGACCCAGGAGGCGTGACGTGGGATGACCCCACCTTGGAAAGCACATTGCCAAGGGTGAAGAACCATTCTTATGACATCCAGCAGTTCATTCAGTTTGCCACGTGGTTTAGGCATCTATCATACTATTCAGCTCTAACCATAGCATCAACCCTAACAGGCTGACCCCTCAAGGGTTGCACTCTGACATTTCTTTCTTCTCTCATTGGTTAGAACCTTTTGCTGGTGGCTCTTTCATTGGTTAAGGCCAAGGAGGTTTGAGGAATCTATGCTTAAAAGTATGCTATCAAGGGGGGAGAACCATTCCTACTAAAAATGATACCGAACATCTCATATTACTATTTACTACTCGTGAGACTTGGACATCCACCAATAAGCAGTTCCTGTCAATTTCACTTCTGAATTTTATAAAATACATATGCTTAGTGTCCTGAATGGCTAGATGCATGCTATATCCATCAACAAGGATCGTCTTATTTGTAAGAATTAAATTGTGTCAACTAAAGGGTCTTTGGTTCGATCCCTTACAGTAATCTTTGTTAGGAACCATTCACTAATTGCTATGTCCCTTTTGAGCTGGAATAACTTATCTGTCCACAACTTTTTAATTCAAAAAGAAAATTTAGTATCTGTTGGATAATGAAGACCATTGTGTTGGAATTTTGATCTCAGGCTGTCCAGCAAGTTCTAAGACGGGAACTGGAGCCCTGGGAGACAATTGCTGTGGGGGCTGTATCTGGGG
>JANTPZ010010599.1:0-10042 GCA_025593235.1 Vachellia pachyceras | reverse complement strand
TGGTTACAAAACCTCGGTTTGAAACCTAGGTTTTCTCTTTCCTACTTTTTCACTTCTTTCTCTTTCCTACTTTTTTACTTCTTTCTCTTTCATCTTTCTTTTTTTTCTTTCTCTTTCCTCTTTCATACTTTTTCTTTCTTCTATTTCCTCTTTCTTACTTTTCATTCTTTCTCTTTCCTTTTTCTTATCCAATTTTTTGTCTCAGAATCCGTAAAAGCTAATAACTTCACAAACATAAATCATTTTCAAAACCTAGATTTTGCCTCTGAATCTGCAAAAGCTATTTTCCAAAATCTATTCTCCAAAACCTAGGTTTTACCTCGGAATCTGTAAAAGCTATTTTCCAAATAGCTTCCAAACAAGCCCTGAATCATTTACATTTGAAACAACCCCTATTATTAATGGAGGTTCTAGTTTAATATTTGCAATCAATACTAGTTTGAGTAAAAATAGTGAATAGAGGTCTTCTTTTATTTAAGACAAAAATAAACCCATAAACTAAATCCTTAACTCCTACTCTTAGAATTGGAGTGAACATGTAAACAACAACCATATTATAATTTATATATGAATAGCCTATATCAAGTATGAGTTCATATTGATTTTATATTGCATGTTTGAATATCAGTCGTCGAAAATAGAGTTAGGGAAGCTTAATTTAAAAAAATCTGTTTTGTAAAAGAACCTTCTATAAACTGATCGATGACGTTTGAAGAGTAAAACCAAGTTAAACAACCACTTAATGAAAACCGAGTTATGCAAAATTGGTTATGAAGCTCCAAATTGATTTCCACCAAGTAGAAAGCATAAAATAAAATCAACTATAATTCAATTAGTGAAAACATTTTAAGTATAAAAAGTCCCTTTCTTCCAAATCATATTGAAAATTAATTACAAGATTAATTGACAATGGGCACGTTTGTATAATTATTGCAGGGAAGTAACTACACAAAACCGACATGCATTGGTTATAGTGGTAATGTCTTTGATAGCTGAAGCGGGTTCTTAAATTTGAGTCATCGTGATTAGAGTTCTAGGGAGAACTACCCAATTGGATTTAAAATGTTTAAATATAACAGATATAGATGTATAAAAAATAGTTAGTACCTAAACAGTGAACAGTGTTATTTAAACTAATTAACAAATAATAACAACTATCAACGAGGTCAAATCTAACTAAATAAGTCAATCTTTCACAACATAGTGAACTAAAGTTAACAATAAAAAAATAACTTAGCTAAGAGTATTTCAAATATATTTAAGTAAAAAATACTTGCACTTGGCCAATTCAAAAGAAGGAGAGATAACTTAGCTAACAGGGAGTCGAGTTAATTAGCTTAATCATAATAATTACACAACTATGAATTAAATCCTTGTGAAGTGAACTTGTCACTATGATCCTACTGGATCGACACACTTTAGATTAATCAAAACTTGAGATGATTCTAGGTACTGAATTAAGGTGTGAATAAAAAGTTAAGTAGCTCTGTAGTAGAAGTTTTGCAATGAATATTATATATATATATAGGCACATATATTGCCTAACAAATTAATGAAGGGGCAAGGATTGGATTTATAGACAGGAGAGAAGAGGGTGGGAAAGATTGCCTAACAAATAGGGAATAACGGAGGACGCAGTTGATGATGAGAGGGATGGGAATGAATGCAAAAGAGGAAGAGCAAGTGTTAGTGAACAAGTCATTAGGGGAGGATTGAAATGAAATGTATGGTCCATGGACCCGTGCAAGTGATGGCCTTGTCCTCCCTAATGATGATTCCCACCGCTTTCCTCCACTGCGTGGGACCCACCTCCTATTATGCCACCCAACTCTTTCTCTTTGACCCACCATTATTTTCAAATCCTTTTTTTATTACGACAAAACCTTCTCATCCTCCACTCACCTCGCCTCATCTGTCCTCCCCCTTCCCCCCTCTCTGCGTTTCGTTTCCGTTATCTCTGCCTCTCTTCTTTCTCAATTTCATACATGGCGCTTCCACCTCTCTCACCCATCATCAGCTTATTACCGTACAATCATCTGTAGCAGTCAAGCAATAATTACGCTGTTTAGTTTGTTCCCCCCTTTGCCAAATCCATCAATATTTTTCTCACATTGTCTCCGCAAATGATTCATTCATACCAAGCTTCTGCAGCTACGTACCTGGCAAGCGGCCGGCTGTTTCAACGTCTTTCTGAATCATAAATATCTGTCGTCATACAGCTACACTTCTTCGCTAACTGGTGGAAATACTAAACAATGGGATGAAGGGACTTTAAAGTTCAGAACTTCAACTGCTAAGCTATTTGTTAGAGGGAGAGTTCGTGGCAAATGAATTCAATTAAAACCATGATTTCCTCTTCTTAACTGAATCAAATGTTCCATATTGGTCAGCCCTATAATGGTTCCACAAGAAAAAAAGATCTCTATTCAAACTCAAGATGCAAAAATAGTACGATGACCAGCAATAATATGCATTTGTTCTGGACGCAGTTTCTGAAAGTTCCATTACATTTCGTTTTATATTGGACGGAAGCCGAAGTTTTTTGGTATGAAGCACGGGCGGAAGTGGAAAGAAGTCCTGCATCATATAATAAGATCAAGAATATAATGGGGATACATATATAATTGAAAATGATCCATGGAACTACAGTTTTAAACAAACATATAAATAATCCATATCTGCATAATAATCCGACGGTCTAGTTATACGATGATATGTGTGTTTGAGAATTCCGTCGGGAGGAAGGAGTTTACAGATTTCGAGGTATTTTACAGATTTTAACATAATTTTATGGATTTCGATATGGTTTTTATGAATTTCGAAATGGTTTTATTTTGACTTACGTGTACAGTTGGAGGAACGGTGTTTCCAAACAAGAGTTTGAAAACAATATCTCTTTCTCCTAGCTTGTTCCGCGTAATAAAACTGTGAATATTGGCCCCTTTCGCCATCCTGGGCAGACATATAATTGAACTATAAGTCGTGTCAATATATAATTATTCAGACACAACGTAATACTTGGCATCATATATAATTGCATAGGTCTGGGAAGACAGGAAGTGACGTGGGGGTATATATAATTGAGATGTAAGATTAATTAGCTGGCTAGAAGTAGAAGATCCTGAATTGGCTGGCTATATTTGAAGAGAAAGATAAATAGGAACGTAGTCATGAAAACCTCCCAGTAGCTAGGTGTACATTGCTATAGATTGAAGAAAAGAAAATGTTCCTGCTTTGGGTTGTCGTGATTGAAGGCCGATAAGATATAAATGTGGTGCAATCAGATACGGGATCTGTGTTGAATGAAGCCAAACAACATAACATGGCCTCAGCCCTTAGTAATCTCCACATTTGTCAACTTCGGTATCATTTTCCCCCCCATTTCCACTTCCACATGTAGCGACAGCTGGCCGATCCCACACCTAGAAGATTTAAAATTAAAGTTAACTCAAATTATTTAACGTAACCTTTCCCCTTTAGCTACAAGGCAGGAATATTCATAAACTATAGCTAGCTGCATTTCTGATTTCACACCATGCAACACAGGTTTGATAATTATTTTCCGGATCAAAAAGTTGTTCAACGTAACTTGTGGAAATTGTTTTATCTCTATATATCGGTGCAGCTGGCCATTACACACTTCATTAATCATTGCCCATTATTTTCTTGCCAATAACAGCAAGATTTCATTTCTCTGGAAGGGCTGAAAAAAAAGGTCAATTACATAAAGCTCGTGACTCGTTACACAGACAGCCAAAAGAAAAAACTCTTTTAACTAACCGTACCCTAGAGGAGGGGTGCGGATTAAAGTTAAGTTGTTCAAGGACATAAATTATAAACGGTAGAATATAATCCGAGAAAAACGAGGCTTATTGGGATCCGACACAGGATTATATGTGGAGCTTTCAAAGGATTAGAGAGATCATAATTAAGGTCGCATCGGGATTAAAAAGAAAATCTTATTCTTCTGGGGGAAAATCAACCTCTTGTGTAAACAAAAAAAAAAAAAAGACTTGAAATTCACATCATGCTTTTTCAGTTCCCTGTTTATTGCATTTATAGGTTAAAAGGAGTTCTGATATTTGAAAGGAAGTCATCCATCTAACTTTTTACCGTACCTAACTTATGTAATGATATATACTTGTCCGAATCACGAATCCTTCTAAGAAAATCTACCCAAAAAAGATTAAAGTGAGCGGGTTTGCTGAGTATTTTCTTCCACCTATCCGTCTCTATCTAAATGCGCGTTCCTGATGTTGAAATTTATCACATAATATTGTTCTCAACACTATTTTTCTGGGAGGAATAAAACGCTAATCGAATATTTGCATGTGTGAACAACAACAAATATATTCGCATTATGATGTGGAGTGACTAATTTTGGAAGTGGATTGCATAATTTGGTTGGAGAAACACGTATAAGGAGATAGATGGAACTATACCTAGCTAAGAATTGGGGATCGACATTATTACCAGGAACAAGAAAGGTTTCTGTTCTCATATGTTTGGACATTCTCCTCACAAGGGGGGATTCATATAGTGGCGAGCAAGTAGCAGAAGAGAGATGATAATGAAGAATCAGAGCAATCATAATTCATGAACAGACACACACACACAACCAAAAGTGAGGATAGATAATGAAAGCACCCTCCCTGGCGGGTGCATAATTGTGATGATTAACCATAATGTATTTTGACCGAAACACGTGTGCAGTGCGTGCCCTCTCGAGCGCACGTGTGTGACTTGTATATACGTGTTGGGATTATTTAATGTTCGCTTGCTCGTTTGCCTTTACTCATGTGATGAGTTGGCTGCCAGCTGCACTACTCAGAACTCAATAATGTGTTTACGTGTAAGTGATATTATTGCCCAATCCTATTATTGGAATTGAATACACCCCCCCCACACACACACACACATACATGCACGTTACATGTATGAATATAATTGACACAAATGATTTGGTCTTATAAAACTGCGCGTAGATATGGAAACTGCCAAGTGATCTGGTATCTACTACATATATTTTATAAGTATATGTTGGAAATGGAGATGCGGTTCCGAAAGAGGAGTGGGGAATTGTGAGTATAGGTTTCAGATGTGGTGAAGTGTGTGTTTTCAACATTCTCTGCCACCTGAAAAAAGAGGGAGAGAGAGTAGAGGGGCATTAATTGATTAGCCACGCTTCTCTCCCCACATCTATTTACATGAATGAATGAATGAAATCCGTATCTAGAAAAGGAGATCAAAGGGAGTGCATTTTCAAGTTTTGGGATTGGAGGAATCTTTTTTTCATTCCTCTGCTGTGAGGTCACTTTAATCACCAAAAGCTTTGAAATGCAGAGAGAGCCAAAGAGGCCACCGAAAAGAATGGAGACCTTATCATGACACCACAAGAAAGAAGAGAAAAAGAGGATTTGACGGGCCAACACACTCACAAACACAAGTGAGAAGAGTGTGTGTGTGTGTGGGGTTAATTTATTTAAAGGAGGGAAATGCAAAGTCAACCAGAGCTCATGATTTGGTCTTGGTTGTTGCAGGCACCACCTCACTCCCCACTTTGTGACTTTAGTGAGCGTGTCGTGTTGTATATAACGAGAGGGGCTCTTAGCCTCGACTTGTCCACCATGGGAAGCATGAAGGTGCATCACCTGGCACGTGCTCTGTGGGAGCACGAACCCTCTTCCTCCCTCCCCCTCGGCTGCAAACGCCTCCGCCCCCTCGCCCCCAAGCTCCCCTCCTCCCCCACCTCCCCTTTCGACCTCAAGACCTTCATCCGGCCCGAAAGTGGCCCCAGGAAGCTCTCCGACGACCCTCCCAGGGACTCACCCCAGGTGCGATGACGACAAACAGCTTTCATGCCACTGCGTTTTGGTTTTGATGTGACATGATATGCTCAATATATATAAATATGTATTTACTCATAATTGTTGGATTTGTGCAGGTGGAGACGCATCCGGGAGGGACGAGATGGAACCCGACGCAGGAGCAGATAGGGATACTGGAGATGTTGTACCGAGGTGGGATGCGAACTCCCAACACTCAGCAGATAGAGCAGATCACGGCCCAGCTTGCCAAGTATGGCAAGATCGAGGGCAAGAATGTGTTCTATTGGTTCCAAAACCACAAGGCACGCGAGAGGCAGAAGCAGAAACGCAACAGTCTCCGTCTCTCTCCCAGTCCCAGATCCACCACCACCACCACCGCTATCACTTTTGACGCAAGGCTGGTACGTACATATAATATTCTCTGATCATTAGTTAGCATCTGATCTCCACTATGGGTCCATCACTATTGATTCTCTCCGTACCAATAATTAAGTGATATTTTGGGCGATGCAGGGTGAAGTAGTAGTAGGCACAGAGGAGGATAGCCCGTACAAGAAGAAGTGCAGGAGTGGGTGGGCATCTGAGAGCTTTGAAGACCAAAGTGAGTCGCGTAAAGAGAAGCAGCAGCAGCAACATACAACTCTGGAGCTTTTCCCGTTGCACCCGGAAGGCAGATGAAGGGGTTTCATTATCATTATATCCACCAAGTTCCCTATCTGATCTCTCGCAGCTTTTGTAACCACAAATATGATATCTTTTCTACTATCAAATACCTTCCCACCCACTGATTCAATTATGTGCGCGCTTTTCTTCATTTTTCTTCTTTCCTTTTGCTACTGTATGTTGGGGATCGGAAAGAAGAAAGACAAAAAGTTGCATTGTGTCTCTCTGTACTCTGTTACCCACTTAATGCTGTTCTCTCCTGACTTCGCTACCGAGAGAGAGGCCTTCCTTTTCCCTTGCCTTTCGCGCGCTTTTTTTTCCTCTCTCGATTTTCTGCCTTTGGTGGGTGTGTCACTTGGAAAATAGACCACTCTTTTCAGTACAGAAACTTGTGAATCGAAGCTTTTTTAGGTTAAAAGTGGAGGCTAACGAACGCTGAAGTCCACGCACTCACTTGTTCTTCTCCTTCTTAAGCTCCCCTTTTACATCTTAACTAATTAAGCTCCTTAATGAAAAAGCGTGATTGCCCTTTAGCCGAAAACTTGAAAGAAATCATACTAGATACTCCACTTACCTCATTATATTCTTCCGACTTCTTTCATAAAGTTGGCAGGCACACCAACTATCCATCCATGGGAACATGCGATTTTTTTTTTTAAAAAAGGAAAACTTCCCATCATTGACGTGCAAATTTCTTATTGATTATCGCACGATATTTCCTAGTGGTTTGTAGGGCCACTCCTTTACTTCTCTCAACAACAATTAAGAGGGAAAAGAGAGGATCCACAACTTATTTGAACGTTTGAGAGCCAGCCAGTTTCCTCTCGCTTTCTACGTCGGCGTTAATCGTTATCGTTAGTCGTTACTGATATCGTTCAACGGCTCAGGAATTGTCTAAATTCAACTGGAAATAAAATGCAAGGTTTACCGTTCCAAACATAATATTAATAAAGAAAATGTCGCAAAAGATTCATAAAATTATCTTCATTAGCAACCTCAACAGCTACTCTTAGAACTTTATAGTAGTTTTGTGAATCTTTAAGACCTTTTATTTATTAATTCTCTTATTTGAAACATGATTGTAAATTTCGCTACAATAAATTCTTTAAAGTAACTGTTAAAAAATTTGATCAGTATCTTATTAAAATCTGGCTATGAGAAATTGAGCCTTGCATAAGCCTTTTTTGGCTGCATAGATGAAAGATCTTGAATTTTACGGTCAGATATTTACAAGAAAAAAATGGAAAAAACATACTAGAGATACCTATACTTTTTCTCAATTTTGATATTGGTACCTATGTGTATTTTTCTCTTAATTAAATCTTTTAATATTATTTTTGTTAATACAAGTAACCCTAATAACTTTAATCTGCTAGCACCGTTGGCTCCTATACATGAGTTAACAGGGTTAACAAAGCAAAATTAAATGTTTAATTAAGAGAAAAAACACAGGCATCAAATTAAAAATTTGAGAAAAAAGTATAGATACTTCTAATATAGTTTCCAAAATGCGAGTTTTGTATATGATTTTTCTACTCTAGTTAACAAATTTATGGACATTGATAGCTCAATGCAAAAATGACAATGACCATACAAAGGATCATTTCCCATTATTACTCATTTACTCAGATAGAGTCTAGCATTTTCAAGTTTGATTGAAAATAATTCTCCCAAAATTTGTCTTATCCCTTCATACATACTTAAAACTCAGAACTTTATGTTTAAGCAGTTAAAAACTGTTCTACTATGACCAATACCAGATGCCACTTGGTAAGTGTCCTTATCTTCTTGCAGTGTTCCAGTATATATATCCCTTTGGTTACGATCTCAACGTTACATTAATCAGACACCATTCTAGTTGACCGCAAACTTTTCATCCTCTCTTCGTTTTTTCATTGGCTAATTGTGATAACGTTACCAAAACAGTGTTATACATTTACCTTACCAACCGTAAATTAAACCCCACATTGGGTGGTTGAATCACTGAGGAGTGAGGATCTTAATATCTAAGCGGAGTGTTATATATATATATATATATATTTGTAATTACTTTTTAAATTAAAAATGATCATAAATAGATATTTAATTGTAAACGAAACGTTACGTTCCTTTTTTGCCATGGCTATAAATAACATGTTGGACACAGCCATCGCTTGTTACGATTTGATTGGAAATTAGATTCGATTGGATTGGATAAAAAGGCACGCCAAGGAGAAAGAGACTAAAATCACAAGAAAGTTACACAACAGTGAATTAGGATGCAATGATAAGTTTAATTAAACAAAGAGTTCATTGACAATTTTTGATGCAGGAAATGTCAACAAGTCCATATTGTTAATTTATTGTGAAACTTCTTGGGCGTGACATTATTTTTGAATGACACGTGGTGATTTTCTTTAGAAAGAGAGAGGATTACCACGAGGCACTAAAAAATGAATACACACAAAAAAATCTTTAAAATATATGAACAGTACTAATCTATTGTTATTTTCTATCCCGTGATATATAACTGCATGCATACTGCTAACTTGTTATAAGACTTTTGATGATAATGATGATACTGTACTTAGAAAACAATTTCTTCCCACGGTACCAATAAGTTAAAACAAAAGCATCTCGACATCTGTAAAAAATATATTAAAATATGTAAAATCACCTTGCATCCCCACACTTGGGCACTTACTATCTCAAAATCTCATAGTGATTATCCAGAAAAACATGGAGGGCCGTGATGAGAAGGTAGGTTTATTCCATTTGAATGAATGCGCCGGGTAGATAACCGGACAATTTTTTTTTATATAAACCATCCGATATCCTGGGTTCATTGCCCGCCCCAGACTAATCCGGACCCTCTGCGATGAGACCTTACGGTGGTAGCGAGGTACCGATGGGACAACCTCTTTGAAGTTGCGTTAATTATCGCGGTTGTCACTCCCCATAGTTCGAACCCTCCCTCTGAAGAATGCTGATAATAATCCTTACCAACTCTATCAAGCATCCTTTGATAACAGGACAAATTACTCAAGAGAGCCCGGAGACAGATTTCTTTGAACCGGTGACAAGAGGGTTTTCGGGGCTTCCTTCATATCCGTCTTCATATAGACGACTGTTCAATAATTAAGCAGCCCATGTCTATGCCACCAAATATTCGGCCTCATGGATGGAACTGCATCTGTAATTCTGTGCTCACCTGGGCCTTACCCATACGGGCCATACCACGCTCTGGACCTTTTTTTTTTTGGAATAAAACTGGATATCAATAAGATAACATCAAAGCATTACACATAGGTTCGGGAGGTTTCAATAACATCTCCCCCAACCCCCAACTGAAGAACATCAGGGGGGTGTTCATAAATACAAAAATTACCCACTAATCCATGGGCCATTTTGGCCAATCTATCCGCTAAGGTATTATCCTCTCTTGAAATATGTTGTACCGCGACCTTCCAATTTCGAGAAAGGAGTAGACGGGCTTCATCAATGACATCCTTGAAAGGATGGTTGATGGCACATCCCCGAGAAATTAAATTAATAGCCTCAATGCAATCAGT
>JANTPZ010010598.1:0-12251 GCA_025593235.1 Vachellia pachyceras | reverse complement strand
ATAAAATTACTTCTCTATCGTATCTCGAAAGGGCACCACATGTTGCTTGGCCGGCTTGCGTATGAGCTCTACAGGAACCAATGCCTATATGAATAAAGAACCACGGATTAATTTTACCAATTATTTATTATATACATGTTATTATACAGATATATGGATGAATAAATATATTCCTGGCAAGATTATGTTATGGAGATTGGTTGAGAAATTCTCAGACGCAATATTTATACTTATTATTATCCTCGTTTTGGGGCATATGGCATCTTGTCTTGTGAAATGACGTAGCATATAATCAATCGTATATATACTTATGTCCCCAGCAACCGACCTTACTAATCCATAGGTATTTAACACGTGCACTTGAATCAATATCCCTGCTTAAATCTTAATCCTATGTATCAACTAACTTTGTGTGCTCCGAATCTTAATTTCATTTTCCATGCATGCACATATCTTAGATCCGTCAACATCTGAAACTGCTCACTTCATTGTATATCTTGCATTTTTCACTCGATTGATAAGCATTTGATTCTTTTCTACTTTTTAAATGGTTCTTAACCAACTAATGATTTGATATTTCTAACAAACACTTCTATGGAGCGTAAAAACTCGTTTAACAGTGTTTTTTTTCATAAAACGAGATAATCTCCATCATGTATTTACCCTATTCTACGTAAAAATACTTTTCTCCCGCGTTCCCAAATAGATCCAAGATAGATTGATTTGACACACACACTCTCCTCAATTCTCATGCTAACTTTGTTATTTGTGTGTTTTACAATGGCGATGATGAATACTAAACCACTTATTTTTCACTTGCAATATTAGGGTAGAGAATTACTAAATGCATGCATGCTATTGTAATTCTCGTAATATAAAAATTGGATAACTAATTGATAGATGTTAAAAATAATAGTTACGTAATTTGTAACAAATACCTGTTCATTTGATTTCATAGAATATGTACCATGTTTGATCTTGTACATTAGAAATAAGACGCAATCCCTTTAATCATTATATATGGATTTGGAAGACAAAGTGTACAAAGTTGTTACGTGTATTGGATTAATCATAGATCTAAGTAGAAGGTCTAGAAGTTGGGAGCAAGCTATTGCTTCATTCTTTCGAGATAAATAAGATCAAGAAAAATATTTTGTTTACTGTTGCTACCGTAGTGGCTTGCCTATCACCGATGCTAGCCCGTCAACCTATCCCCTGTTGGCGGGCTGCATTTTTTAAGCCCGCACAGCCACCCGCCAACATTTTATTTCTTTTATTTTTTTATTTTAAAAAAATGAAATTTCTTTTTTATTCTTTTTTGTCCAATTGTTTTTCATAACATTGCGTAGTTATATCATATTAATTGACTCATATGATTCTTTTTCTACTAATAAATTTTTAATAATGACATTTTTCATGTTTTAAAGTAAAAATATAACTATTAATGTGTTGTTATAATTTTAAATATAGTATTATAGAAAGTTGATATGAAAAAAATATTCTATATTATTTTTGAATGTATTATATATTATTTATCATATTTTGAAAAAAAATATTGAGATGAAAAATGTAAAAAAAATATATAATATAGTGTTTGTAAAATTAAAAAAATTAGGTGGCGGGCTGGGTTGGGCATGGCGGGCTGGAGCCAACCTGCCACTTGGTGACGGGTTGGCGGGCCCAACCCATTTTATCGGTACTAGGCTCGCCGTTTATTCACTGAAAAGAAAGGAATCTTGCAGTTTTACAAAACGCCGGTTTATTCTTTTTTATACTATTATCAGATTGGATCAAATTCGACTGTTGTTGATTTTCTGCATTTTCATGAGGTTCGTATTAAAAGTTAAAAGCCCCTGATACCAGGACCAACGCCTGCTGGTCCAAAATGCCTATTTCCTGCTGTCCAGTGCAGATCAGGATATAGTTATCATCAAGGCCAAGATTTGTGTTGAAGCCTAGTCATCCCTTTTCAAGAAATAATTAGAATAGCTGAGATTGATTTTATTTATATATATTGAGTTGATACCTTGTTCTAGCTAGTTCTTGCATATGATGCGCACACATACACACAAAGTGGGGAATTACACCCCAGATCCATGAAAGACAGATTATCATGATTAGTTTCCAAAAATCTATCAAATGGATGCGAAGTCTATATAAAGGACATACATGTGATCAGTTGGAATTGTGAAAAAACGAGTTTACACAAATTTATCACTAGTAGTACGTTGACTTATTAATTTAAGTGTCATTACTTATTATTGACTTTTCACACCATAACCTGTTAATTGAGGCACTTTAACTTGTAATTTGTAACATCCTAACTTGTTCTTATTGACATATTGATTTGTCGCCATTTGTGGTACTATAACTTGTCATTAACGACATATTGACTTGTCAATTGATAAACCAAGCTAAACTTGTATTTTCACCATTCTAATTAATTGCATATAGGTCTCTTGACACTCGTCTCAATTCAATGATTTTTATTACATTTTCAATGGGATTTAAGCGGAATTTCCCCTACATACATACATAGTATTTTTGGCCTTCATCTCTATCTCTCTCAAAGAAATTCCATATTGAATTGAATTCAACAATACAAGAGGTATATTGTTAACACCAAAAAGAAGACTCATAAATTTCAACGTATTAAGATTTTGAGTCAAAATAAAAATTTGTTTGAATAAACGTAAGTGAGTTTTGGTTGAATGCCAAAAAAAAAAAGAATCTCATTAATTAATTAATACATATATATTTGTTTATTTTGGTAAAATTAGGAAAAAAATAAAATGATAAAAAGTAGTTATAATGTCACATATCGCTACTTAACATATATAGATCGCGATATTAAGTGTATCAGAGTTATGCGATTTAAAATTTTCACTGTTAGATCGCGATCTGGAGTATCACAAGTCGCGATTTATAATGTTAAAGCTATGACCTGAAATGTATTTTGGACAGAATGAACTTTTTCCTCTTTCTCCATAGAATGCATTCTGGAAGCAAAATGCATTTTGATCAAATTAGAAACACCCCTTCTCTACCCAAAATGTATTCCTCCCCTAACAATGGCATTGACCTCCAAAATCATTTGTTCAATATATATAGCATATATTAAATATTGATGATGAAATAGTGAGGAGACATGCAAGTATTCTATGCTTGACGTAAGGGTAAGAAAATGATATGGTTGGAAAATTAAGTTGAAAACTAATATATGCAGGTATATATAAAGTGAATGAATGGATATAATAATGCTTATTCTGCTGCACTATGCTACAATAATGATACAACATGCCCTTATCCAAGCGTTGAATTTCTCTCTCTCTCATCAACTTCATATCACTCTCTCTCCCCCCTCTCTCTCTCACTTGCATGCATGTAAAATACCACTCAACTTTCTCATCAACTTCATATCACTCTCCCCCCCCCCTCTCTCTACAATTCTCAACGTATCGATTGTCACGTCTTCTTTTTTGATAAAAAAGAATCTTAGTAATAGCTGTTGAATAATTGAAGGAATTCGCTCTCCCATTTGGCAAACCAATGCATTATTAATGAATCAAAACTATATAATATATATCCATTATAAATCCTTTTTATAGGAATCAGAGATCACTATGAAGTTCTTAGAAATTAGTTTGGTTGTAATTAAATTTTGCTAAATATTAATGGCAAGATCAATTTAACAAGTGACAATTTTAATTTATCAGATGCCGACAACAGTTAATTAAGATAGAATCACGACTTCCACATATGACAATGAGATCTTTTTACCCAATAAAAAGTTTATTCGCTCAAAACTTCTATAAGAATTAAATGCATGTTTAGTATCGCGTTACAAAAGTATGTTCATATAAATCGAGACAAAATTATTCTTACATACTTATCTCGTAAATCGTAAGGTACGTTAAAAAGTAGTTTCTACTCATAATTCAAAACAAACTCTAAGTCATTTTGGGGGATTATTCTAAAATTTTTTATATTTCTATTATCCTTACATGTCTTTAATTCTCCCAATTAAGCTAGTTATTATACATCATTGGTGGCGTACGTATATCACTTTCATCTGTTTATATACATATATTTTATGTATAGTTAGTATCCAATTTCTGTGTCCCGTGCTAATGGACCATTAATTAGTACCACATTATTACTTGTGTGTGTATGCCTTATCAGATATTGCTGATTAGTTTTTCACTTTTTCAGTTTATCTCAAATAAAAGTTTATATTGTTGCATTTACTGTGGATAAACATTTCAAGCCAGGAGGTTAGTTCTAGAATATTTAAAAAAGAGATTTATTGTAAGATCCCGTGCTAACGAATTATTTATTGTAAGGTCCCAGGAGTTGTCAATGGCAGCTGCTTCACTTGTCAATGGTGCTCTTTTACTTGTCATTGATAACATGAGGTGTTGTCAACACCAGTGCATAATGTTATCAATATGAGGACTTCATGTTGTCAATGTGACCTCTGATTAAATATTTTCATCTATGGGACCTTTTTGTAAATAAGTTGCTTATTTGGGACCTCAGACTAAATTTCCCTAATAAAAATGGTTTGCTTCGGCTCTAAATATATTAATATATCAATTCATTTTCTCTCTCAAATTTATAATTATCCCTATTAATTGTATTTACAACTAAATGGGTTTCCATCATGGATATATATAATTTTTAATGCAAGTGATATTAAAATGGGAAATTTATTGTTCAGTCCCACATAGTAAACATATTTATCAAATGGTCTCAAGTTTTAAAATATTTATCAAATGGTCCCATTGACAACATGAGGTGTTGTCAATGCAGCATATGGTGTTGTCAAGTGTTGTCAAGCGCATGGTGTTATCAACACGAGGTGTTGATAAATATTTTAAAATTTGAGACCATTTGATAAATAAATCCCTTATTTGGGACTGAACAGTAAATTTCCCTATTAAAATTGTATTTTAAAAAAGTACTTTAACTAATTTTTTCAATTTCCGTAAATTAGTTATCTGACTTAGGATGAGAAGAGAGTATAATAAAAAGGAATGGACAATTGGGTGGGAAATGAAAGAAATGAAAGGAGAGATGGGAATTAGGGTCATTGAACTTGATTTATTCGGCAGTACATGCCCTTATCCAAAGTTGACATTCTCTCCCCACAATCTTATTATTGCCCATGTAAATACTTACTAATCTTCAAGGTCATTTTCGTCCATATAATCAACTGCATTCCATTCCCTTCCTTTTTTCACTTCATATACCATCGATTAATCCAAGCCAAACTTATTTGTGAAAATTAATTTCTCTATAAAGATATGATTTTTCCCATTTTCACGTAATATTATCACTTAGCCCGATTACAGATTCAATACGCCATAGTTTAACTCAGTTACATCACAAGCTAACAGCTAAATGCTAACACATACACACAGAGCAAGATATATATATATAGTTTGCCTCTTAAGTTCTTATTAATTAAGGGGGAGTCTGGCATATGTTGATCGATCGGTGCAATATAATAATAATGTGCTTGTTTGGAAAAGCTTATTTACTCCCCAAAAGTACGTTGAACAGTGTTTTTCCGCAAAATGAGATAATCTCCTCCACATATTGGCCTCGACTTACGTAAAAGTATTTCTCTACTACGTTCCCAAATGAGCACAATATCGTAGATTCGTAACGCTAGTTGAGTTAGCATGAAACACATCAAGCCCATATTCATTTTTGTTGATGGGAGCATCAAACCCTAAATCCATTTCCCCTTTTATATATTAATTAAAATCAAAATTCCCACACATTCTTCTTTTTCCAATCATCATCTCTATATATAAATACACCCACAATCCCCTCCTCTTCATTCTCCCACATGACATCACAACCCAAAACCCAACAAAACTCGCACACACTCACTCATACACATCCTTCTCTGCTCTTTCGAGTAAACCAGAGCACGCCGGCGATGGACCGGGTGGCGAAGCTGGTGTCACAGAAGGCGGTGGTGATATTCAGCAAGAGCTCTTGTGGGATGTGCCATGCGATCAAGAGGTTGTTTTATGAGCAAGGAGTTGGGCCGGCGGTTTATGAGCTGGATGAGGATTCTAAGGGGAAGGAGATGGAGTGGGCTCTAACGAGGCTCGGCTGCAACCCGGCGGTGCCTGCGGTGTTTGTCGGAGGCCGCTTCGTCGGTTCCGCCAACACTGTCATGACGCTTCACCTCAATGGCTCCCTCAAGAGAATGCTCAGAGATGCAGGAGCTCTCTGGCTTTAATCTTCATCAACCACTATTCCTCCTCCTCCCAAGCACTGCCTTATTGCATCACAAACCTGCTTTTTTTTTGTCTTTATTAAACTACATGCGGCTTAATTATATATGTATATGTAATTGTACTAATTATATAATTATCATCAGTCTCTAATATATCTATAGAGAACTTCTATATTATTGTAGCATGTTCAATTCTAATCTCTTCATCTACAAATCTAAACTCTCCGTATGATATATATACACACCTATATATAAGGGACTTTCAAAGGATTTTCTCTTTGGTTTTGATTTCAAAACTCTCAAACACTTTCTTAATACGTTGGATCCTGTGTGAACTTTTTATAATAGACAAATGAGAGAAATAATTAGTGTTTTATCTCTATTAATAATTAGCAAAAGTTTGGAATTATTATAATTTAATAGGAGGATGAGAATTGTTATTATTAGCTAGCTACCTCTTGCTAGCTAGCTGTTGCGTTAGCCCGATCCTTAATACAAAAAATAGCTAACTAATGGTATCCTAAAAAAGTAGTTAAATTAGTTATGTGTAATAAAATATGAGTTGATTTTCTTAAAGTACCGTATTTCATCTTAAATATTCGATAGAGACCACTTGGTATAATACATGTATGCTATGAATGATGCTACTTTGGAGAACACATTGTAAATTTGAAAAAGAAAGTGGATTAGAATTTTATATTTATGACCAAATTCAATTCATAACTAACTCTTTTATTAAGGATCGGAGGCAATAGTACTTGGTGTAAATCTAAAATGATACAAAGTGAATGAAATTAACTTAAAATTTTGCCATCTTGCACACACTCATATGTGTACATATATCATATTTTTTGCCACACAAATTAGAAAGAATATGTAATTTACTCAAGAAAAGAATCTATAACTGGAAATAAATTATGTACCATATATGTAGAGACATTATTGATTAGTAATGATTAAAGTTGGACAAGATAAATGAATTTTTAACTTGGTAGAAGAATAATATGGATATAGAAAATATGAAATATATAAAGTGAGAGTCATAACCAAATGAAAAGATGGATAAATATTCTTTGATGCATACAAAATATTCTGAGTGGATAAATTTCACACCCTTCCAATACATATATTCGTTTTGGAGAATTGTTAGTGTTATTCTATCGCCATCGCCACCGTCATGCTGCTGTGGCCCCCACTCTCTGCTATCCTCATGCATTACCTCATAATTTCAACTCATAAAAAAATTTGTGTCCAATAGACTTATTTGGCGGAGCGTTTGAAAAAGTTACACGCATATTCAATAGTATTTTTTATAAAATGAGATAATCTCCTTCACATATTTATCTCGACTTGTGTAAAAATACTTTTCTACTGCGTTCCCAAACGGATACAAATAAGGGTGGCCCATCACCACCACCTGGGTTTAACAAAAGATAGATATATGATGCGTTATCCTCATGAATTAAAACAACTGTTTCCAAAATTTGAATTCATAACTTCCATGCATGTTATATGATAGCAAATTTATTGTTACTCGATGGTTTACCCTCTGGTATCCATATGTAATATAAAGAAAAATGCTCCATTGTAAAATTTAGTGTTTAGATGTATAAGAAATTTGTTCAAGGATTCCGGTTGTGATCTACAATGGGTGTGTTTGGAAATTCCGTTGGGAGAAAGGAGTTTACAGATGTTGAGGTATTTTAAATATTTCGAGATGGTTTTACGAATGTTAAGATGGTTTTTATAGATTTCATGATGGTTTTTTCAGATTTTGAGATGGTTTTATCTTAGCTTACATGTACCGTTCGGGAAACGGTATTCCCAAATTTGTGCTTGTTTGGGAACTTCTTTTTCCCAACGAGGTACGCAAGCCAAGACAAAAATCATCTCAAAATCTGTAAAAAACATCATAAAATCTATAAAAACCATCTTGAAATATATAAAATACCTCAGAATCTGTAAACTCTTTTTTCCCAACGGAATTCCCAAACACACACAATATATATTTACTGGATGCTATTCTTTTCAGTTGCATGCAACCTGTCTTCAACTAATATAAAATGGAGAAAACATAGATATGTTATACACAGTTGAAGAATAGTTACACATTCGTTGAATGGGTTACACCCATTCAATGACCTGAGTGATCACCACCTAAATCCTTATGTAACCTTAGGTAATAAATTATGTTATGAGATTTTTCAGTTATTTTTCCTGACATGAAATAATACCATGATTTTTATCTGTAAAAGTAAGGTTAAATTATACATTATCTCCCTTTTCTCTTTTATTAGGAAATATCTGACCCCGCTTTGAACTTTGGACAATGTACATGTATAATAGTTTTCAAAACTTTATAACGACTGCCCTAAACTCATGAACTTATGTAGAAAACCTCCATTCGATTAATTTTTTTTATTCACATACAATTTGATAATTTGGGGAATTATATATATATCAATTATAATGGTCCTAACAATAATTATATTGACTCTCACAAAATAAAAATTCACTGTACAATTTCACTAAAATTTTGGTGAATGTGCGTGTGTTTAAGTGTGTATATATAGCTATAAATTAGTCAAATATTATGTATAATGTAATTAGTTTAAGTTTAGGTTTTGATTTGCTTTAATTTGTATGGTTAATGGTTGTTATGTGACGGAAGTTGATGTATGAGTAGACTTTGATGAAGGACCACTTATGTGTATATGCACAGCAGATCAAATATATATATATATATATTTGCCAAAACTCGTCACGTAGTTATCTTTTTTTTTTTTTTTTGCCAGAGTCGTGTAGTTATCAACCTACTTAATTCTTCAAATTAAACCAAACTGCATTATTAAAATTTCACGTTAATATCAACCATCTAATTTAGGAAGCTATCCTATCAATATGACTACATAAATTGTGTTGCTTTTAGCAGTTTATAGCGTAAATATATGTAAAATATTAATAATATTTAATGATGTTTTGTCAAGGAGCTTCAGATTTTCTAATACTTTTGTTAAAAATATTTTAAATTATTTAATGTGTGTGTGTATGTAGAAAAGATGGCTGTAACAGGTTGTTGATGGCATATATTTGTCAACACGAATTGATTATTATCTATTTCAGGCATATTTAATTTGTAGGATCTATCGATCTCTCTCTAGAAATATTTTCCATCAACACTAATTAAATTTCTAAGCTTAATCTAGTGAGAAAATATTTCTTTTTTTGAACTTATTATCATTCTTCCAAGAATCGAATTAAGGTTTATTACGCCAAAAAATTATTAAGGCCTTTTTTGTATGATAAATTGCAATATCTATATGTATAAATTTCCATTAGTGATTATATGTGACAATATTTTTCGTCAATCGTATTCAAAAGAATTATTTAAAAATAAATAATCGAGAAAGTAAATATTAGTCATTGCAAAATAAATATATTTTCGTGAATAAGAATGATAACATTGAGAAAATTGTGTTGTTCTCTTCAAATTTTCCCCCTTAAAGTAAACCATAATATTTGTAGATTTTTGAGTGGAATGGAAAGAGCTAGAGGAAGAATAAACAAAGTGCTTTGCTCATTATTCTGATTTGGAGATAGGCCAATATATTCAATCTGTCTAATTTGAGTGATAGAATTGATTCCACTTTATCCCAAATTATAATTTACAAACTCTCTGTCTCTCACACACACATGTTTCTCCAAACGCACCCTCAAATCATCATCCATTCACTATATTATTTTTTAGCTCTGTTTGTTTTGCCTGTTGGCACAACGGGTGCGCTTACCGAGACACTTTTCCTCTCACATAAATTGCCTCGGAATCTGTGTCCGTTTTCCCAACGGGCTATCCAAACGGAGCCAAATTTATTGATTTTATATACCGATCATTTAGTCAAGAGAGATATAGAAAAAAAAATAGTGACACGGTGAAACTGATCCGGAAATATTGATATCTATTTTATATCCTTTCAATGCAATACAGTAGCTGAGAATCTTAAATTTTTTTTTTTTGTCAATAAGAAAGTTCCATTGCTTCAAACATTAGACTACAAGAGTAACACATCAGTCAATTTCAGAAAGCATAAGGACAAGGCTAAATAAAAAACAAGACAACAGATACAAATGTCATCCTGGGTCCAACTCAACAGCCATCAAATATTTGGTTAACAAACTAGACAATTGTTGAGGAGGTCTTGTTAGCCAATCAACAGGTGACCCTCTTAACAAAGCTTTGTCAACCTATTCTGTTAGAATATGAATTGGATCCACCCTTAATGGATTAGGCCCAAAATCTAAATGCTGGGGCAGAAATGATAATAGACATTTTCTGTAGGGAACAAATAGTAATTTTCCCCAAAAGCATTAAATCTAATAGCAGGAACGGTTAATATGGGTAGTTATCCATTTTGAATTTATTCATATAATAAATATGAGGATAACTCTCCAAGAAACTAACGAAGCAGAGAAACAATACGACCTCTATCTCTCACATTTTCTTTAGAGAATTTCCCCAAAAGCATTAAATCTAACAGCGGGAACGGTTGATATGGGTAGTTATCCATTTTGAATTTATTCATATAATAAATATGAGGATAACTCCCCAAGAAACTAACGAAGCAGAGAAACAATACGGCCTCTATCTCTCATATTTTCTTTAGAGAAAAATTTCTCTCTTCTCGTTCTCAAAGTGCCTTTATTGTGTCTTTTGTTTGGATCCATCATTGTGATCCGAATTCTGCATGGATATTTGTGGATAGAGTCGGATTCTACAGATACGCCCGATTCCTTCACATTCGATTAGCAAATTTGCTTTCTTAGAAATCCAATTAAAAGAGTGGTTCCGTCCATATTTCCTTATCATAAGGATATTTTCAAGAAGTGTTTCATTCACACCTCTAGTCTGGAGATGAGTTGCCTTCATTAAGGCACTTAATCGAAATCTGGTTATCACTTTCAAAACAGATGTCCTCAAGCTGGTTCTCCACTGTGGACACCATCACTTGTTACAAAGCTACACATTTCCCTAACAATATTGAATCTGCATGGATCACTTGGGTACCACCATCTAGTGTCCAACCATTTGAGTCTCTCACACTACAAATGCTATTGCAGCTCCCAAAACACTCCCCTTGGATGTCCATATAAAAATATTATGCCTCATTCAAACCTTACTAAATTTGTATTAAGATCCCACTGATAACGCATAAGCCTTCGAATCTGATAACACATAAGATCCCACTGATAACGCATAAGCCTTTGAATCTAGAGGAGTAAGAGACTACATGCATAATCATTATCGTCCTTCTGCAAGATCTGTACCAGGTTCTTTGCATCTTACTCTAGAATAATTTTCCTGAACCCAAGGTCCCAAGTAAATTGCAAACGTCGGAAAATTGCCCATTCTTCAGCTTCGAGAACTGTGCATGGCCCAATGATCTGCGTAAAACTTGCTATCCAATTACCTTCAGAATATCGCAATACACCCCCCACAACCTGCCTAATGAAGATCACCCAAAACAGAGCCATCCACATTTAATTTAACCCATCTAGAAGGCGGTGGTTGCCATGAAACTGTCGACGCAATAGAAGTAGTAGACCCATTATTAATTTGAGGAATATGAACAAAACTTTTCCAAGTATGAAGAGTAGCCATGCAAGGATCGTTAGGTTCAACATAGTTATCCTCAAATTCCTCTTGATTACACCATTTCCATAAAAACCAAACTGCAACGCCCCAAATTAGCCTCTAATCAGTTGTATTAGTAACTCCCAGGTTTCTCTTAAGATCAATAACAAACCAGTCACTTGGAGAGGACGAGAAAAAACACATTGGTGATTAGGATGCACCAACCTTTTCCAAACGTCCCTTGCAAACGACAATCCCTAGACATATGCATCACGTCCTTTATCCCATTCATGCAACAATTACACACAAGTGAGGTAGAAGGCCAATTACTCCTTTGGGAAGACGATTATTAAGGGCTAACCATAA
>JANTPZ010010596.1:0-10387 GCA_025593235.1 Vachellia pachyceras | reverse complement strand
TTTTTTTTAATTTCATGACAACTGACATTATAGTTTTTTAGACACACTGTTACTTCTTGTAAAAAAGAAGTGCATTACGGAAAATTTGTGTGGAGGCTTCATGGTCCATCCTATTATAATTTCCAAAGGTGTTTGGATTAATTGGAAAACTTTTCTCCGGTAGAAAAGTCAAAGCTTCTTTATCCCCCAATATTTTGACCTCAAATGAAAATAAACCCCCTTACCAACCATGCGCATAATTCTTTCAACCAAAATATTTTAAAAATAATAACGCAATAATTTAAACGAATATTGTATCTAAATATTATCATAAAAGATAAAAATATGTATATAAATTATTGCCTGATGCTTCATTTATTGTTATGATATAAAGCAATATTATAACTAAAGCTAAAATTACATTCTTTTTTTGAACAGTAAGTAAAATATTGTATTCATTCAGTACAGATATATAGTGATAAGAGAAATATTGATATATAGGAAATATTGACTATCAACAAAATTATATGGAATTTTCCTTCTCCACTACTCAGTACTCACTTCGCTTTCACTATATGATAGAATAATTCATCAAACATAAATAAATATTAAAATAATTTATTAAACATAACTATATTTAAATAATATATGACAATGGAGTTGTTTGTTTAGTCATCCTTTTATTGTTGGAAAAATAAAGTCTTATCCTATTAGAGTAATGTATATGGATTATACTACACCATTGTTCGATCAAAATCAAGTCTTTAAATAAAGCGTTAATTAAGAAGTTCCACTCAATAACGTTATTGAGTATCCTTTTATAGAGAGTGAAAGAGAATTAATTATCATGTTTAATTCAACTGTACACGACTAATTATTATTAGGTATACTGAAGTATATATTGGAGACGATATCTACTCTGTAAAGCTTAATTAATACTTTTATGAGAAAGTATGGGAACAATATTATTAATATTTTTATCAAAACCAAATAAATATAAGTATTAATTATAAAAAAACTCATTGAAATTTTTTATTAGTGTTTGCTGAATAGGTGTCAAAAGAGTAGTTCAAAAACCAATGTATAGAAATTAATTTTTATTAAGATTTTGAATAATAGCCTCAACCTATTGTATACTCAAAAATCTCAATTGATAATGGTAAGAAATTCTCATTTGCTGTCATTCATAAACACATGCTACACACACGTATGTCATTCATACTGTCAATTAAGGCTTGAGCTGGTCAAGTCTGTTAAATAAAAGGGTAAATTGTAGACTTTGGTACAGTAAAGGCATAAATTTGGAGCCGATATTTAAATATTAGTGCAAGTTCCATAACAATTCAATACATTTAGTAAACAAGAGATAAACATCATTCATAAATACTCAAACCTCGATCTAATAATCAACGGACCTCTTTATTAAAAAGCCAAAACCTTTAGGGATAACAGACAAGCAGCGGCATCCAAAATGCTTACAAGGCATGTGAACTATAGAAATACAGCCATAATTTTCTTTCCTACCAGCAAAATGATTGAAGTCTATACCACATGCGATCTAGAAAGCAAAAATAAGTATACCTCCATGATCCACTGTAGAGCAAAGGAGCAACAACTATCCAAAATCCTGAAACAAATCCCAACGACATGCTCACATAAAACCATTTCACTCCATTTCCATTATGAGCTTCTTTATCATCATCACCAAGGTTGCGGACATCATCTTGTTCAATGCACTTCTTGGGTAGTGGAGGGCCACATAGATCATTTCCACTAAAACTATCTGCTTCAAAGGTTTGCACTTGGGTGCCCTTCGGAATCTTTCCATACAAATTATTGTAAGACAAGTTTAACTTGCTTAGGAAATTCAAATTGGAAATGGTTGGAGGGATTTCACCAGAGATTTTATTGTTTGAGAAATCCATTGACTGCAGTGATCTCATATTGCCAATATTTTGAGGGATTTCACCTTGCAGAAGGTTGTTAGACACGTTCAAAGATATCATCCCCATGAGACTTGTAAGTTGATATGGTATCTCACCAGCTAATTTGTTATCTGAAAGATCAATGCTCATGATGAGGCCTGGACATGGATAATCATCATTCCTTCCTTTCAAAGTAAGGAACACTTCTGTTATGAAAATAGGATCAATAATCTTATTCCCTTGAGTCGAAATGTATGATTCTAAACTATTATTCATGATGAGCATAGCAGTCAAGTTGTTGATGCATTTTGGTATTTCTCCTATCAAGTTGTTATCTGCAAGATCCAACACTTGTAGAGAATTCAAATGGCATATTTGATTGGGAATGTGACCACTAAATTTGTTTGATCTAAGGAGAAAGATCTTCAAATTCAAAAGGTCATGTCCAACCCACAATGGAATAAGTCCTGTTAATTGATTCTCACTAAGATCCAAGTAAACCAATCTAGTATTTTTCTTCAAGCAAGTAGGAAAATTTCCTGAGAATGCATTGTTGCGAAGTCCCAACAAACTGAGCCAAGACAAGGATCCCAAAGAGTGGGGCATGTTCCCACTGAAGTTGTTGCTATCAAACTTAACGGATACTAGATTTGGCCACATCATCAAACAATCAGGTATTTCACCAGACAAATTATTTGACTGTAAATTGAGATCTGTTAGCCTCATTTGTTTTACTTTTCCTTGACCTAGGAAGGAGTCTAGGGACCCAGAAAACAAATTATTTGAGAGGTCCAACTCAATCATGTTGGGCGATATGTAAGGAAGATTTCCACTTAAGTGGTTTGAGGCTAGACAAATGAATAAGGCATTGATGGGATTCTTCATTGTATGAGAAAGATTTCCACGGATATTATTGTTAGAGAAATCAAAATAATAAGCATATGGAAATGCATCCCACACCCATGTGAGGATAGAATCAGAGATGTTGTTCTTGGGTATGCACAACACTTCAAGACACTTAAGTGATTTCATCCATGATGGGAAGTGGGGACCTAAATTCCACGAGGCCATGTATAAGCGTTTTATCTTTTGAAAAGAAGGCTTCCAATTAGGACCCACTTTTAAAATCAATTTGTTTCCCCTTGCAAAAAATTCATCTAGTCTTGTGAAATTAGCAAGGTGATCTTCAGTCACCTCTCTTTGAAAAAGATTATAACTAATGGAAAGTGATTGTAATGCAGAAAGGGATCCTATAACATCAAAGGGATTTCCATTAAATTCATTACCTGAGAGATCAAGTTGATTCAAAGAAGTGAGATTCCGTAAAGATTTCGGAATTTCACCAAAAAAAGAATTACCAAAAAGATCAAGATGAAGGAGATTCTTGAAAATTCCAATTTGGCTTGTCAATTGACCACCTAGTTTTGAATTGGATATAGACAAACTGTTTAATGTGTGTGAAGCACATCTTGCAAGTATTTTCAATATATCAGAAAATTGTTGATTGAATTTGTTCTTTGAGAAAGAAACACTTTTCAAGCTACAAAGGTTTCCTAAAGTGCTTGGAATTTGCCCTTCAAGCTGATTATATGACAAATCAAGAGTAACCATAGAAGTCAAGTTTCCTATCTCATTTGAAATAAGTCCATTCAAGAAATAAGTCAAGAATTACTGAAGGCATTTTCAGATAAATCAAGATCTTCAATGAAGGTGAGGTTTTGAATACCATCTGGTATGAAACCTTGCAGATGATTACCTCTTAATTGAAGAGAAACCAAATTTTTCAGTTGAAAAATCCAACTGGGAATGGAAGAAACTCCAAAATCATAAGAATAAGAAAGATCAAGGATTCCCAAAGATGTAAAATTGGTAACTATGGCTGAATCAAAATGATGATGAAGAACACATGATGTCAAGTGTAACTCTCAATGCTGAAAGTGATTGCAAAACATGCAACCAATCAAATACAATTGATAGTTTCACGGAACTTAATTGAATATATTTGAGTGAAGAAAGTGATTGCAGCCACTGAAGATTTTCATGAAAGAATGATGGCCTATCCTTGTCATAATAATAACCCCCATGGAGATTAAGATAGTGTAGACGTGACAGATTTCCAATTTGATGAGGAATCTTTCCAATGAAATCGTTATCTCCAAGGTCAAGATAGATCAAGCTTGAGAGGTTTGCAATTTGGTGAGGAATGCTTCCACTAAATTCTGCATTCGAGAGGTTAAGATATTTCAAGCTCTTCAACGAGCCAAGAAAACTTGGAATTTGCATGTGGCTAAAGTAGTTGCCACTCAAATCCAAGTAACTCAGATGTTTCAAATCAAGTATTGAAGAATGTATTCCACCACTAACACAAGAGTAGTAGTTAAGACATGAAGAGTTCAGATGAGGTTAAAGAATATAACTGGTTACATCATCGCAAACAATCGACGTCCAATTGCAGCAATCTGTCTCGTCAGACCAAGAGGCGAGCCTTCCTGAAGGATCTTGAAGATGTTGCTTGAATTTAAGAAGGGCTTGTCGCTCACTTGAAATGCAAAGAACTTGATCAAATACTTTGCATATACATGTATGATTTATTAGTAAGCTAAGCAACCATAGAAAAATAAGAACCCAAGTATTGTTGCAGAAACCCATGAATATTTTCTCTCTTGGTGTTTGATTTTTATGAGTCCATTTGCATCTCTTGACAAATGTGTTAATATTTATAAAGTCATAGTAGGGCTCTGTGTAGTGTGGATGAAAGCTTTTATTTCTTCTGTCCATCATTTTCTCTTGCCACCTAACTCTCTAAACTTTCTTCAAAATTTCTACATAAAAAAGTGAGAGATATTATTTCTACACATCTTTTCAGCATCCTTATTATTAAATTATTCAAATGCATCGACTTATTAATTATTATCAATATTTTCTCTTGTTCCCCCCTTTTGCTGATGTACATTTGTTTTCTGCTTGTGGTGCATGGTGTTGGGTGTCTACCACTTTTGGGAGGTCTCCTCTGCCTAATGAAAATACGGCAAGTTAGGTATGACAAAAAAAATTTTAGGTAGGAAAATTTATATTTATATGACAATGTTCGTAAGTATATATTTTATAATTAAATAAGGGTGGATTTTAGGATATACTGTATTATATTTATGAATATTTTATTACTTAACTAACTAGAATATATATCACTTTATAAATCAAGCAAATTAATTTGTGAAAAAATGATAAATATATTAGTTGGTTAACTTTCTCAATCTCTTCAAGAAAATTAACTGAATCTTATATAAAAAATTGGAGGTAGCACTATTCAATATGATAATGGATTCATAGTGCATTTGTTCTGCTAAAAAGGAATTTTTTTTTTACTCAAATGCTAAAGCATGTAAACTAACATATTTTTGAATCTAAAATATATTTTAGATGACAAAAAATTGTTGTCAAACACACTTCATCTGTCTAAAGAAATGGAGTCAGCGTCAACCATTGATGGCCCACTAAACTCAGTGAAAGCTATAAAATTAAAGTCGGAATTTTTTCATTAAAAAAAAAAAAGTCTTCCACGTTTTGCAAGTCTTCTCCTTTGACTCTATTTGTCCAATGAAATGGAGTCACCGTCAACCATTGATGGCCAACTAAAATTTTAAATTAACTAAAAGTAAAGTGCTATAAAATTAAAGTCTTTCATTTTCTATGATTCTTCATAAGCAGGATGTCCCTTTTTCTCATTCCCACATATGACTTTAGTCAACAAAGGATGCTATATGTCTCCTTGTCCACCACTCTCAATTTACAGACAAACCTTTCCACACAAAACGAGTAAAGATTTCCCATATAACGTTAATCACTTTCTCCACTATGAAATGTTGTCCTTTTTTTTTCTTTTGATAATCATTAGAAAGGTTGAACATGGAGCCAATTAATTTCTATATATATATATATAAGAGAAGAATAATTTAAAATCCCTTTGAATGACTACCTTGGACCTAGTTAATGTTATTTGAACATGGTTGATATACTTCAAGGAAATTTAAAAATAAAGTGAAGTTACGTACGTGAGATATGACCTTTTGCTTCAATTTTTTTGAAATTAAGGGAAAAAATTATTCTGCGATTAATTAGTTAAATACCAATTTAATAATGGGTAAAGGTGATGATTTAATAATGAAGTTATTAACCAGAAACATCTAGTACAATTAACTTTTTAAGGATGTAAATTTTTCAACAATTAATTAACAAGTGTGTAAATTTATCAACACCGTTAATTGTCCCTAACTCCATTAACCAGTTGACATATTTTACTATTTTTAAAGTATATAATTTCATTTTGAGATCATTTAGGTAATCAAAATTACTCATTTTTGTTTAATTTCCTTAATAAAAGCTGCTCTAAATAATTTTATCTTTCTAATGGTAATTAAATTACTCCTTTTTGCTTAACTTTTTTATTTTTTTTAACTCCTTTTTGTGTAACTTTTCTTTCTTTCGTTCTTAAAAAATTTAGACAACAAAGAGTGGTTTTAATTATCATTAGAAAGAGAAAATTATTTAAAGCAACTTTTATGATAATATTAAGTAAAAATGAGTAGTTTTAATTATTTAAATGATCCTAAAATGAAATTATATAACCTAAAATATACCAACTAGTTAACAAAGTTAAGGAAGGATAACATTACTGCTGAATTTACCCCCTTATTAATTAATTATTACTAAATTTACACGTTTATTAATTGATTATTAATAAATTTATACCCTTAAAAATTTAATTGTGTTAGGTGCTCTAACAAATAACTTCCCTGCTAAATTTGGCATTTCGCCTTTAGCCTTTAGTTATTAACTAGATGGGCGCCTATGCAGCTTGCAAAGAATTTAATACCTATGCGTCCTAGTTAATAATATAGCTGTTTGTTTACTAATAAATATAAGAATATAGTAAATATATATAAGTTTGAACTCTACTTAATTAATTCTCAAATAGAGGGATGGACTCATTGTCTCTTCCATGGAAAATCAAAGGAAATTTAATGACAAATCTTTCTTCAAATAAAATGAAACTCAATACGGACATAAACCCCGGTCATAAATTCGAAGTTGTGTATTATCAAAAAATACTTATTGAAGGTGTATGATTATATAATTAATCTAAATAATTAAAATTAAATCTATCAACATCTATAATTTATCATACTCAACAAAATTTTTATAATGTTTATATATAGAGTCATTGAACATAATCAAATTTAAAAAGTTCACACAGATTTAAAAGCGAATTAATAGATATATCTGGCATGTTAGAAACATAAAAATGATAATTTTGATATGTGAACTTGCAAGTTTAATCAAATTTATAGCCAACTCAGATTTTATAAACTAAAACATAAAAATGGTAAAATCAAAAAATCAACTCGCACATTTAAAGATAATCATAATCTATTTTCTCATATTAACTAAAATTTTCTCTATAAGCACTTTAATCATATCTAGTCCCAATAATTCTATATATGTATGAAAAACTCTATGGCCTGTTTGGCATGCTAGGAGTGATTTTGATGGAAATAGATATAGAAATTGAAATGAATATGAAATTTCTCAGTGCATTTGGTATGTCATGGAAATCAAATCTAATTTTTATATTAAAATACCAAAATACATTTTTAAATTATAAAATTAAAAATCTGTCGAGAAATTTGAGGGGGGAATGCTTCCTTCCTTCGATAATGATACCAAATTACCTATCTTCATTTGATGAACCCAGGATGCCAACGTCAGAAGAGCATGCCACACTTGAGCATCATTCTACGGATGAGACGGTGGTTTTGGCGGACAGAGAGCTGATGAACCCATCTTCATCCGACGTCAGCATCCTTCGAACCTATAGCAGGATTCCGTGCTTCTCATCTGTAATAGAACCCAACGGAATCCTACTACAAGTAGTTTGAAGATTCAGCGTCATCCGACGGATGAGACGATGGTTTTGTCCGTAACAGGATTCCGTGCATGAAATGCAAACTGACACTTCTTCTTGACGATTGGTGGTTATGTTGGGTTTGAAGATTTGTGCTCGAAATGCAAGCCAGCATCCTTCGAACCTGAAACAGAACCTGTAGCAGGATTCCATCGGGTCCTATTACGTTGAAACCATTGACTTGCATTTCGAGCATGGAATCATGAGGCGGTGGTTTCGTCAGATGGAGACGGTGGTTTTGTTGGCTTTTGTTACGGATGGGAAGTGTCATCGGTGGGTGAGTGGGAGTGAAGAGATCTCCGATGAGTAGGTGGGTGGGTGATGAACTAATGGGGTGAGACTAAAAATGAGAAATTGTGACATGGAAATCATTTCCATATGTCATCATGAGATGGAAATGAATTCAACCATTTTTGATTGAATTAAGTTCCATGTGGGAATAGAATCTGCAAAACAAACATGGTAAGTGCATGGAACTGAGCTCTAATTCTATTTCCATGTAGCCAATTCCAACATACTAAACAAGCCACTAGTCTTTGTGTAGTGATTTTGTCAATCACTCTCAACATATAGGCAAACTTTTACACACAAGAAAAGTAAAAGATTCCTCATGTCACATGTCTTCACTATGAAAGGTTTTCTTTGACCTCCAAATAATTTTGCTTTGAATATATGTGATACATTGTAAGAGAATTTGGTTTATATGCGCGTTGATTAATATGCGTGTCATAAGAATTTAATATCAATGAAGTTATTAATTTTTGGTGAGGGGTTAATTTTGTTTTTATAAATTTCTTCATATATTTATCATGAAGATTTTCATTTTAAGCAAGATGATTTACTGCAAAATCTTAATAATTATTGAACTTCTATTGATGTATATCATGATTTTACATTATTCTTAGTAGAGGGTCCAGATTTAAAGAGAGTGATACATTTGTTTGAGAAAAGTCCCACAAAAGTTCCCAAATTTATCCTCTCAAATTAGGTGGAAAATTCTACTGCTTAAGAAGAGTAAAAGATTTTCCAATCATCATAAATTTATTTGAATATATTAATTTATATTATAACTAAAATGTTTTAAAAATAGAATAATAATTATTATCTATGCATATAATCTCTTGTAAGTGCTTCATTAATTGTTATGCCAGAGATAACTAATATAACAAATAATAATAATATTGTTCAAGAAAAATTTTGAATCCCAGACAAATTAAAAGAAAGTTTTTTTTTTCTCATGTTACTGTATGATTTTTCTTCTCCACCATATGCTGCCAAATGCCTTTCCAATTTATAAGCAGACTTTTCCACAAAAGAAAGGCAATAATTTCCTTAATGCCCTTATTGGTACGCGGAAGAGATTTTGATGAGACTCGAAGTGGTAGTAGAATTAGAAGTGGATTTTAAAATATGTTTGGTATAATCATAAAAGTCTTACATAAATTTTAATTGAAATATTAGTTTTAATATGAAAATGCTAAAAAAGCCTTCAAAATAAATTCATTCGCAGACCACCGCCTTCGTCACAGATCGCCCAACTCAGTCGCACACCGTCACCGTAGATTGCCTACCTCCGTGGACCACGACCTCCATCACAGATCGAAGACAGATCTGAAAAAAGTAGAGAAAATGGAGCCTTAAAGTTTTTGACAAGTTCACACAAAAGTTTGGGGTGGGGGTTGCAAAGAAAAGGATGACGATAATATTCTACTGCTTCAAGAGTTAGTTGAATTTAAAGTTTTAGGCTATGTTTGGTTTGATGGAGGGGAAAGGGAAGGGATGGATAGGAGGGGATGGGAAGGGATTGAATTGTACAAGGTTACCTCGTTTGGTTTAGTTAGAGGGAAAAGAGTGTGGAGGATTTTTAATGATATTTTATTTGGTTCAGGAGAGGAAGGAAGGGAAGTTAATAATCAATTTACCATCCTTATATGTTAATTTATATTTATTTACTTATACAATTTATTTCAATTTGCTTTCATTCATGAAAATTAATCATAATTAAAACAATTATTAAGGTAATTCTATCATACAAATTATTTAAATAATTAAAAATAGGATTTATATGTATCTTAATTTCACAATACTGAATTTATGCTTAACTTGCACCTTAATTCAACTTGTAACTAGCAAGATGTCCGAAGAGCAGAGGAGGAAGAAAGTGTTGGTTAACTGAACTGTTTCTAGAGAGTCGAGGAAGAGGTTGAGAAGCGATGCTGTAATATCCGCATTTTTGTAGCTTGAACTAAAGGCTAGATCGGTAAATTATGTGATACTCTAAGACCCATAAATAAGGAAAATATAGAGGAAAATGCCTAAAGGAAAGAAATATCATAATTAACTAAGTCCTTAGTCTTGGGAAGTCTAAGTGGAAATGACTAAGGGTAAAATGGTCATTTGGCCTACATAATAAGGGCAAAATGGTCATTTCAACTAAAAGATCTAAGGCTCAAAGTGTCATCAAATAATAAGGACATTTTGGTAATTTGGTCAAAAGTCAACCCAAAAGTCAAAGTTGACC
>JANTPZ010010594.1:0-10642 GCA_025593235.1 Vachellia pachyceras | reverse complement strand
ATTCTAATTCATTAAACTCATTGTTGAATAAGGGATATTTTTAAGTTCCTGAATCTCAGTTTTGCGGTTTGCCTCTCCCCCCCTTTTCCTATGGGACTGTTGGGACCTCCATAAAATCACCCGCCAACCATTCTTTATATTCATTAAACTAGACAAAACGTAGAAACGAGACATTTTTGAAGTATTATAATATAATTAAATTTGAAAAGTATAATAAGTCTTTTGAAACACACAAGAAAAATTGTGATTTTCTCAACATAATTTCTAAATATTAGGAAATATACATGTAAAATTTTTTAAAAAAACTTTAAGATTTACAAGTTCTCTGCCAATATTTGAAAGTCAAACTAAGAATTTTTTTTACACAGATTTTTTTTACGAGAACCTGTTGAAAACAACTCAATTTAAAGAAATCACCAGCAATTAATTTTTTCACCTGACATTTCTCGGCAATTTTCCCTAACATAAACCAACTTCTGATCCATTAGACTATTACAATTTTTTAGCCAAAATGAGCAAGTTAGGATGATATATTTAGGAGTTTGAAGGCATGGTGAAAATAATAGTAATAAATTAATAATCCAGATCTGAGATCAGAAGAGCCATCAATCACGCCATTGATGAAAAAGGTGAGGGTAGGTCAATCACAAGTGCTTCAAGAACTTCCAAATAGCTGTGTGTCACTTTGAAAATTGATTCACATGTAATGTTAGGAATGGCCCTTTAACGTGACCTTAAATTATGGAGCCTTTTCTCACTCCTTTCTTGGCTTACTAACTTCTTTTGGTTTCTTTTTATTAATAATTGTTCCAACAATCATGTGGATTAAACCTACCAAAATGACTTACTTTTCCCAACATGTGAAAAAGTTTAAATGTTCATTATGAGAAATGCTCATATTTAGTGTTTTTTTATTTAAGTGAGCATATCCTAACGGCATGAGGTTGCGGAATTGAACTCGTTACCTTCCATTTCGAAAATACCATACCACTAGGCTACAAAACCTTAGGTCATGTTTAGTGCTTTGAACATAATTATCTCAAAATGAGAAATATGTAAAGCAAATAGTCCTTAATCAATGTTAGATCAAAGTGAAATAACAAGACTTGAATAAAAATCAAATGGGGTAGTTGTTATTGATAGTGATAAATCATTTTCTGTCGTTCAAAAGAGAACGAATAAAAGGATGAGGCAATTCAAAAGGAAAAATTATTTTTTTTTTCGCTACAGTTGTAACCCGCCCCCCAAAAAAAAAAACGCATGTACTGACCAAGGAGAAACACCTTCATGAAGGTTGATCTTCTTTATGTTCCCTAGGGTCATGAAGTGTAGAGGTTGAAGTTACAATATATATTTTGGATCTTTTTCAAAGCTAAAAAAAATTTGTTGAGGCTAACACCTAAATTTAAAAAATGAATGCGATTAAATAATGATTAGCCGTAGGAAACTCACGGATAAAAAAATAGTGTTGAATTTGTGCTGGCACTATATCCTTGAACTGTCATCTTGTATGTTCTGTAAATGACAGAAGGATCTTCAAATTCAGCATTCTAATTTCTTGGCAGTATTAACGAATGTTGCACTTTTGTTAAAGCCCTCCAGCAAAAGAATCCGTATTGCTTCCACTCCTTTTTGAAATGTAAAATTCAGCTGAAATATATTTTATATATCATCAACATTCAGAACCCAAAAACCATGTAATGAAGGATTTTTCTGCCTCTTAAACGGTAAGAAAACGTACCTCTTGGCTTTCTTGTTTAGTGAAGGGGCGAAGAACAAATCCTACAGGGTCCATTTTCCCAGGAGGCCGTCCAATGCCTAAAACAGTCATCAATTTTGAAGACAAATAAACATCACAAAGGAGCACAAGTATGCAATGAAGTTAACAACTTTATTTTTTCCTTCCAAACATACCGACTCGTAATCGAGGAAAATCAGAGCTCTCTTTGAAGTGACTGATAATACTCTTCATTCTGTCAAAAAGCAAGAACACGAACATTAACGCCTCATTTCTTTTCCTCAACAAGAAACACGCCTAACAAGAGTAATATTACTCAGAGAAATGACCATCCTATTAACCTTGATGGGAACCAAATAACTTGAGATGACTTTGAGGAAAAATACAAGAGGAAGAGCTGAACATCATGAATTAAAGTAAAATACAAAGGCTATTCTAAAAGAAGGAAGCAAATTTCACGGGTCTCCAATACCTGTTAGAAGCTTAAGGGATGGGCAAGGATTTTGAAATTTCAGGAGAAATATGTAGCTCCACAGACAATTGAAATGCTTTAATTTTGCATTTTTGAATCATGGCCATGCTTAGACAGTGGAAAATTTACTCACGTTCCATTCACTTCAGTAGTTTCTATGCAGATAAATGATGTAAGCCAAGCACTGCAAAGACAAGAATATTCCCTACTTGTTTCTAGAATGACTATTTGACTTTTAAAAGTTGATCCTATTTATATTTTATGGCACAGGTAACCGTAAGTCAGCTAACTATTTATCAAGCTAGCAAAGACATTTTCACAGCCAAATTATGGTCGTGGAAAGACAAATGCAACATTCTCTACTATCAAATGAAGTTGAAACTTGTATATGAAATTAAAATCATGATGGATATCGAAGTTTATGCATTCAATAAGATGACGTACTACACTTAGACAAATGGAGCAGTATTGAAAAATGAGCACAAGAAAAGATCGTTATTACCCATTGTGACCTCCATGTCCACCCTTTGGCAACAGCCGCAGTTTTGCAAAAGGCAAATCCAAGTCATCAAAGATCTGAACAAGAGATTTATTAAGAGCAATTGGTGTTTCAAATACCCCTCACCACTTTTGCAGGTCTAAAAGGGGAAAAACATGAAAAGTTATAGCATAAAGAATATACCACAAGTACTTGCTTCAATGGGATCTTATAATATGAAACAATGGCCCCAACCTTCAAAATAGATTTGAACCCCAGTTAGTCAACCTCAAAATAATGTCATAAAGGAATACATAGACATCAACAAAGCCACTCTAAGGGGTGCTAAACACAAAGCCAAAGTATTTAATCATGACGGTTCTCTTCAACAATTTTGCCATTGCTAAGTCATGGGATCTTATTAAAACCCTTAAGGCTCATCACGAAGATAGTCATAAATCCAGTATTCTCCAGTCAACATTGCTGACCTAATGATATGAAACTAATTTATTTTAGGAAGTTATTTGTTTTTCATATTTTATTACGTGTCTCGTGTTAATTGTTACAAGTGTCCAATGTTGGCTACTGTCAGTTTTTATGGATAGGATAAGGTAGTTATTTTTCAGTTTATGTGCTAGGCTACATGTAAATATAATATATGTATTCTACCAAAATATGGAATGAATAAATGAAGCTATGATTCTCTCATTTGTCTCCCTAGAACTCAGATTCTGATTCTAGCCTCTTTCCCTCCTTCCTTTTTCTCTATTTCTTTCATTCTCCTTTTCTCTTATCTATAATTACAGATTCTGGTTCTATGGTTCCTCTTCTTCTTACTCTTTCACTCTCTCTTTCTTCCCCTTCCCCCTATTTCTACTTCTAATTTCCAGATTCTAACACCTACCATATTATTACACATGAGAATTATCTGGCCAACATACTTACAGATTCACCACTTGAATTCATGAAAGTCTGAGGTTTTGCAAGTATAACTGGTGCATCGCCTATAACACCTGAGATAGGAAAACAAATTTCATTAAAATACATTGCCCAACCAGAATAACGACTCCCAAATATTTCAATGACATCATTTTTCCTTCTCCCAAACATTTTGAAATCTAAATTAAAATGGTGTAGGCAAACAAGCTGTGTGAAAAATTTAACAGAGCCAAAGCTCCAAAAATATGAGAGCAATTTGCACCATAATGTGTGCCATGCATGAATTAAAATATAGGGAGTTTGCTATTTGGCATAAAACTTCTCTTTCATTCAACTTGACTATAAATATGATCATAGTAAAAATGACAAAGGAAAAAAGAGTGGCCACAACGTAATAGTAACAAAAATTTCTAAAACATGCATGTATGATCGCCCAATTAACAAGTGAGAACAAAAAAGTTTCAACCTTTTCCAAACAGGGCTTTAAAGGAAATGCTGCTCATAGTTATTCCTTCAGCTTCAGCGATAGCATCAACCATATCAAAACCCACCTGAAATGATGATTTGAAATGAAGTCAGCGAACAAATATTGAAATTGGCTCCAAGTCCCAACCAATCATATACAAGGCATCATAAACTGCTAGTAGTTTCTAACGAATAGTATGAAAACTACTTTCTACTATTTCATAAGGTATATCTAGTATGCTTTAAAGATGGAGGAAGTTTCTTAAAAGAAGTATGTGAGTGTAACATATGATACTACATAATAGAAATCCAATTTATTCACCCTTAACTTGTACAACAAGCAAGCACAAAAAGGAGTACCCATCACATTACGATATATAGGATTTCCCATAAATCTTCTTTCTTTGGCACATGATGGAGAAGAGATTTGAATCTGAAACAGTTCTTGCTAACTGAGACCCATACCACTAGACCACACACAGTAACTTTAGATGTCAAGCAATATCTAATTTTCAGCCCAACGCTCACAAACTAGTCAAATTGCCTGGAAGATATTATAATTTTAATGCTAGTGAAAAAAGATGCACCAAATCAACAAATATTATAATAGTGCACAGATGAAGTTGTTCTGAGAGAATCTAAGCACTAAAATGAGTTACTTTTGTAAGCACCTATTGCTTAATGGGACAATTCTCCCAGGCACAACAGCTACTACTGTGGTGGCCGTGGCACTGGACTTTACTATTATCACTGAAACCGGAAAAGCCAGAGAAAGAACATAATAGAGAAAGCCAAGCTAGTGTGAACGGACATTGTGGCGAGTACCGGCGTACTTCTTGCCTGGATTTCCAAGGCCAACGATTAGCCATGGGTCCTTATTCTTGGGCTTCACGGGCTCCGTGCTCATTGCATCTGTGGTTACTGAAGCTGCTATGGCCAAAGAATTCTTAGCGCAAAAAAGAGACTGTAGACCATACGAAGAGGGGAATGAAACCAAAGGCTTTGAGAAGCGGAAGCAACGCTTCAAGTTGGGGAAGCTAATTGATGATAATGAAACAGAGGTTCATGTTTCTTGGTCGAAAGTTTAGATTTCGATGCAAGGCAAAGAGACAAGCCCTAGAAAGCAAGGATGAAGAAACTGCCCTTTATGGATTTTCTTTGCTGCAAAAAAGAAACTGAGCGAAGTAAAATCATTCGCCGTTGCCGGGGATCGAACCCGGGTCGCCCGCGTGACAGGCGGGAATACTCACCACTATACTACAACGACTTTTTGTTGCATGTGATATCTCACTTATTTATTTATCTACTATTTTCGAGACGATAAATTTCATATTTCAATCATCTTTAACAGTTCCAAACCCCACACAAATATAGAATTTAATCCCATTTTTAATGTGACTAAATGATGGAAAAATTCTATATATATACACATATATACTCCATTTCAATTTTATTTAATATTCATACTTTCTGTCTTTTTTCTATTCAACATTAACTCTTGCCCAATACAAAAGTAGAAATTGTTGGCAACATTCTAATATCCTTATTCTGTAGTTAAATTTTTTTTTCTTTCTTCAGTCACATTTTTCAACTTTTGATGACTTATTTTCTTTAAGTAAGAAAAAAGTATAGAAGCTATATCACACATATCTTCACCAAAAATCTCTGCAAATGCACAAGCCATTTTTAAAGTGATGAAATCTGTTCACATCCCTAACAATAAACTCTCTTTCTACAATATCACTAATCAGCTTGAATGCCTCATGACAACCCCCGCACATCCTCAAGTTCTTCATTATTCTGATTATGGCCCCTTTAGGAGAGTTCAATAATCCAAAAGCCAATGCTAGTCTCTCACTATGCAAACTCATAATTTGCTCCTTGGCCTCTTCTTCCACATCAATAAACACCAACCCTTTTGTCTCCCCCACATATCCTCTTTCCTTCATTCTCTCTTCCAATCCCCTCAGAAAACTCAGTATCTTGCTCCCTTGAGCACAACTAGAAACATCTCCAGCATAAAACAAGTATGTTGATTCCTTTATCTCAATCCAACTGCACCCAGGTTCCTTTCTAATTCCAGTATGTTTCATTCTAGATCTTAGAGTATAAGCATTTTCCCAATCCCCAGCTAATACATATGTATTGGATAAAGTAACATAAGGCGCTGCTGCTTGTGGGTTGGACTCTATTAGCCTTTTGCTGGCTTCATGGGCAATGTCTACCCTTCCATGAATCCTACTAGATGAAAGAAGGGTACCCCACAACAAAGCCTCTTCCTCACCATTTTCAACTTTGACAGATTTCGCCAATTGGTAGGCTTCTTCAACTCGGCCAACTCGACCTAACATATCCACAACACATGTGTAATGCTTAGCATCAGGTTTCACTCCATATTTGCTGTTCATGGAGTTTATCAGTTCAAGCCCTTCATCTAATAGACCTGAATGGCTGCAGGCGTGTAGCACTCCAACAAAGGTCACATCATTGGGTTTGATTCTTCTATCAATCATTTCTTGATAGAGTTGCAAAGATAGTGTCCCAACTCCATATTTCGCGGCACCCACAATCATTGACGTGTAGTCAATTACCGAGGGATTTTGGATTCTCTTGAAGACTATTTCAGAGTAACTAACACAGCCACACTTGGCATACATGTCCACAAGTGCACTCGCAATCACATCATTCGCATCGTGTTTGAGACGGATCACAACCCCATGAGTGGTTTTCCCGGCACCAAGACTGCCCAAACTTGCACAAGCATTGATTACACTAGATAACATGAAATGATTTGGACTGCCCAGCCTCAAACTACTGTATTCCTTAAACAATTGAAGGGCAAGGTGTCCTAGTGCGTTCTGAGAATATGAAGTGATCATTGAAGTCCATGAAACGATATTCCTGCTATCCATTGAGTCAAAAATAATTCTAGCTTGATCAACTTTATTGCACTTCCCATACATATCAATAAGGGAGGAACACACTACAAGATTGGACTGAAAACCCATGACCACAATAAGAGCATGAATACTTCTACCTATCCTGAGGTTAGCTAAAAGTGAACAAGCATTGATCAGAGTGGCAAAAGTAAACTCATTGGGCAGAACAGAGCTTTCTTTCATTCTCTGAAAGAGCCAAAGTGTCGATTCAGGTCGACCCTCACCGGTGTAACCAGCCATAAGCGAGGTCCAGGACACCACATTTGGCCCAGGCATTTCATCAAACAGTTTGTGTGCGCAGTCAATTCTCGGCAGCCTGACATAGGAGTTTAGAATATGGTTGGTGGTGAAGGTGTGGTCCAAGAATCCAGATTTGATAACGTAGGAATGGGTCGAGGTTACAGAGGTGAAATCCTTAGAATTTTGTAGGTTCCGAATGAGGGTGGCTTGGGTATGAAAAAGTGAATGTCTGTGTTGTGGGGAAAGACATGAAAGAAAGAGGTTTATTTGGCTACCGTGATGCAAGGGATGCTTCATTTTGCAAGTGTGTGGGAGATAGAGAACTATATTCAGCTATTTGTGATCTCAGAGATACCTGTGCAAGTGTTTCAATGGGATTGGCGGGAGATTCCATTTAGAATCAGAAGGTTGTCTCTCACAGATACAGGAATCCATGAAATCGGACTTCGAGCATTCAAAGCCCGTCATATTCCAGTACAACTTAGATTTCACGGATTCAAAGCCCGTCATCGTCCATTTGTTTGGTAACAATAGCTTCTAAAAACCCTTTCACGTTTTTTTTATCATTATAAGGACAAATATAATTTTATTATTTCATTCATATAGTACAGTGTACCCTTATTTTAATTTTGATTTATATATATAAAAGAAATCTCGTTATATTTCAAACGTATGTTCAGTATTAGTAAAAAAAAGAAAATATTAATACAAATCCAACGTGGCTGCGCACCATATCAATCATTGGGCAAAAGAGAAACAGGCTAAAGGAATTATAGAGTACTGGCACTGCTAATTAAAATAACCAAAATCGTAAAACGTTAAACACTTGCAAGGAAATTTTTAAGCATAAAATCTTAAATTTAAGTACTTGGGAATAAAGAAGATATTTTTTTAGACGGTGCATTAATACTTCTAATTGAGTCAGACAATAATAGAATATAATTTGGTTGGATACATAATTATATTAAAAAGATTGAAACAAAAGTACTTAGTGAAGCCATGGAGAAGCTGATGACGAGAACTTCTCTAGCGAGTCATGCCTGATGCAACGTTGGGAGGCACTTGGTTGAAATTGTTCATCATGTTCTCATTCTTCCCAGCCCAACCTGTTTATATATAACTACAATCACTGAGATTATCATTTATTAGATATATTAATGCAAAAACTAAAATAACACAATTCCTATATGTATCATGGAGTTAAATCTCTCCATTCAATATGTGTTTGTTTGGATTAGCAGTAGAAGTTACTTTTCTAACTTGATTTATGATCTATAAAGTAAGTATATGTGAGGTGTTGTATCTCTAACTTATATGAAACGTACTTTTATAACGCCAATGTAAACATGGCTTATATGAGTCAATTGCCCTGGTGTATAGAAAAACCTCCCACCACCTCCACCGATTGCCAATAGCAGCCGCCGCCGCCGACTGCAGCGGGTGCTTTAACAAATAACAATAACAAATTGCTGTGCATATATAAATGACTGATATATAGCTAGCTCGTAGGTTGGTAGATCTTTGTTTTTGCATGTATTTGATATATATCTTGTCTCTTCTCGGCTAATGCTACTTGTTGTTTATTACTACATTAGTAATACTAAAGAATATAGTTAACACAAATAATCAATAAAATGAGTAAAAAATAAAAAAAATATTCTAATAGGTTGGGTTGGATAAATGCTAATATGCCAGCGTACGAGTATTTGAGCCCAACCCGCAATAGGTCTGTCTGTATATGGCAGCCGGCTTGCTTTACAAGCCATGCTAGTTAGCTTAGTGAGTTGAAATACACAAACCTAAGGAAGGATCAAGTCCGCGGTTTTTGAGCTCCCTGTACTCCTGGCAAAAAGCACAAGGAGAGCAACAATAGTGAACGCAGCAATCATTGAATGGGTCTTCTGGTAAGTTGAAGAGGCCTCTCAGTTTTGTTCTGTAGATGTACGTGTACAAGCACGCACACCCTACCAGCGCCAGACCATAGTACGTTAAACCAGCGCATGCACAACCTGCAAATCAATATATATACATATTGATTATTACAATTAAAAAATGATTCTATAGACTATATATATATATATTTACGTTTTACTTAATGAAAGCTTCATTAATAATGAATCAATAATCACCCATCACTCACTCACTTGTAATGCCTTTGTCTATCACTTCAGCGTTCTGACCAAAGGTGACGCATGGAAAACAGCTCGTCATTAAGCCTTCAGCAAACAAGAGAATTAAATTAAATCATAAAAACCCACACATATTATACATATTATGTTTCTGAAATATTAAGAAATAATGAAGAAGAATCAAACGTAGTTGTTTTCACAGTTTTCAGGGTCTTCGAAGCATCCGAATAAGCCTGTGGTCCATTGTCCCTCAGGATGAGGATGAGCACCATAAGCAGCACGAGTAGTAGTAGACATCTTATGGATCTCTTCGTTCGTTGTATTGGAGATGAAGAAGTTCTCTGCAATGCATATATAGGCTCATTAATGCCATAATAATAAAAATAATAATGTGAGATATTTATTTATATGCTAATAGTAGTGGTTACTTATTAATAACAATAATTTTTTATCGTTACTTTTTATTTAGGTATGTGGTGTCATATTTTACCTTTTAAAAAAAATTATTTTTCTATTCCTTTCTACTTCATGAATATCTCCAATAGACAGTCAAAATTAAATATTCCCAAAAAGAATGATCAATAAACAAATAGTAGTACCTACCCTTCAAAGATGTCAAAGAGGAGTTCGGCTAATCTCCTATCCTCTTTTGGTCCAATTGTTATTTAATCACTTCATCTATGCTTAAACGATAAAAAAACAAAATTAAAAAAAAAGAATGAAAAGAGTGGTGGCCACGTACAGGATAAAAATTGAATGTAGGAACTCAATAACTTTGTTTATTGGTTTCATTGGGTGTTTGATTTCAGGTCTAATTGAATACAAAAAAAAATTGACTGTAGGAACTAAAAAAGTTGGATACAGGTCTAATTGAGTGTTTGATTTCATTTTTTTCCAAAAAAACAATGTGCTAATCCTTATAACTCAATTATAAATATTGGTTTGTATACTCATAATCTATTAATTATGGTTAACGTGAATAAATATTATCATAAAAATAAATATATATCGGTCTGTTTGGTTTACGTTTGATTTGGTTTAGACCTCTAAAACATTAATCAAACAAAACCATTTGGTTTTGGTCATAAGAAACCAATTAAGTGAACTTTGTTAGAATTAATTGGTTTTGATCAATTTGCATTGGTTTGGTTCGTTTTAGTTTGGTGTCATCGGTTTGGATTATTTTTTTTTTAACATCTTCAGTGTATAATGTACTCTAATTCTGAGCCCCATCGGGTGATT
>JANTPZ010010592.1:0-10256 GCA_025593235.1 Vachellia pachyceras | reverse complement strand
TTTGAACTAGCCTAAAGTGACTTGGCAGTATTAGTTTCTAATTAACCTCACTTTTTTTGGTGAATAGTACGGACCATACGCCCTTCTCAATTATCCAGAATCATGCGGGAACATGCTACCCCTACTGTGTCACTGTACAAGTATTTCCATATTTTCAGAGGAGGCCTTTCAAACATTGTAAGCCTCTCCCTCAATTCAAAACTACCAAGGTAATCGGCACAAGTATTTCCCACTCCATATACATTTTGAAAACTATTTAACTCATACCTAACACACTTCAACAAGCTAGAGGCTACCTCATCCTCTTCTTTAATCTTTTTTACAAGATTAACGATAGATATAGAATCACATTCAACAATTAAGTTTTTTATACTATTTTTTTCCCAAAAATAAAAAATGATTTTCATTACTGCGTCTGTGTGCCTTCCCTGAGCTGTTTCCTCATTTTGATTTCGAGGGGTTAGGCCATCTTTTCCACACGTAACAGGTTTTTGCATTATGTCTTCAAGATGCCTATTCCTTGGGTTCTAGTTTTTGTTGGATAAGTTTATGCATCATGATTCATGTATAAGGTCCAGCGTCCATGTTTATGCATCATGGAAAAAAAATCCAAAATCTGGTCTGACAGAGAAAAAGCACTCGAGCAAAAAGCATCGGAGGAACCATTTATACACAAGTTTAGAATAACTCAAAATTACCTTTTAAGCATAAATCAACTTCCACGGTGCTTTTCTCATGTATGAAGCACCTCATGTTCTATTTTGGTTAAATGAGAAAAAAGCTTCCGCCAACTTGGAGCAGTTTGAAATTTTAGCAACGGAACCAGTTCAAGTTCTAAGATTTGAAGAGGTATTTTAAGGTTGATGTAGAACTACCTCTGTAACATACAACACTCTCGGCACATTGAAGCATGTTTCAGCATTCTGAAAATATTACATTCATCAAGCATATAGCATGCAATATTTTAAATACCTGTTGTCAACACAGGACGTGAGTGAAATCATGATCTCCATAGTAAGTATGACAGATGTAAAGCATCTGTGACAGTTGTAGGTCAGGGTTGATCCTTTTTTTGGTACATAAATTTTAGGCAGGGGGTTGGGTCCACCCACAAGCTAAGGGTAGGGTGAAATCTCCCTTCTTCTTAAGTCATACCAATGTTGGGCAGGACGAACCGTATATTACCCTCATGCGTTTACCTAAACACACAGGAGCTAAAATGCCTCCCAAACGTCGCGACTGGAGTCACAACAAAATGACATTTCCCAGTATCGAACCCTCTCCCTTTTGATGAGAGTGTCTAATACTTTCGCCAGCTGAACCCACGGACAATGGGTAGGTCAGGGTTGATCCTGTCACAACATATTTCTGATCCTTTTACCCAAGAGGGAGTTGGAAAAAGAAATAAAGACAAGATCTTCTCCCCGGTAACTAAATGTAGATACATTTAGGTATATAAGAGAGGGAAGAATAATCAGAAAAATCAAGGGGAGTGTAGCTTTATATCTCTCAAAAACTACAATTCTTGGCTCCAAGATCTTCAAAAATCACATACACCAGCAGAACTCTGCCCCAAATTGCTTAGAAATTGAAAAATGACTGCTTGGAGCGAGCAATATCAAGTAAAAAGCCCTAAACTCAAGTCTGGACATCAAAACACAGAATTTCATTTTGGGCATATTCGCTGCTGCGAAAGATGTCATATGCTGTGGTGAACGGTATAGTAACGATGTTTCTGATGCACTGTAAGGTATGTTGCAGCACGTGGCATATATGTTGCAATTTATGACACATTAAGCCTTTTCTTGAATCTGAGTTCAAGCTTGCTTCCTTTGCCTCAAACTTTCTTCCAAAGTTTCAAGACTTGAAGATTGGACTTCAAATGACGTCTTGAGTGCTTCCAAAATCAAAGCTTAAACCTTCAGGCACAATGGGAAAATTCATTAAATCCTCAATTACTCAAAATAAGCGAGGATATCCACACTTATAATTCTAAAATTTGAGCTTGAGTAACGAAATGCACATTTTCCTATACAAGTATCCAAAATATACACAATTTAACCCAAAAATCATGCAAAATAGTAGGAAAATGAGCTGAAATGACATAAATTTCTATGTTGTTGTAATAGTGTTTGGGGTTTAGAAGCTCCAAATCAGTAAAAATGAAGGGCTCAAGTCTCTTTCAAATAATGAACTCACCCATTTCCTCATGCGATATGATAAACTTAGCTAAAAGAATGCCAAGTACACTCATCTAGCATAATACGCAAGACTCTATGTATAGGATATATGAGGAGAGAGCAAGCAAATATAAATTGTCACCTTGCATCACAATACTGAATAACAGCTACATCAAAGTTTGATAATCCCAAGTATGTTTCTAACATGTAGAGTTCTGGACCAATTAGCAACAAATCGAGTACAGAGTTGAGATATACAGATCACCTGGTCTAGTCTTTCCATTCAGCAACCATGCGTTCCAACAGAAGCGAAATCCTCTTCAGACCCTCAACATCTACACAAACTAAAGCATCATTTAGTTCATTTGCTTCCTTTATCCGAGCCTGCCTCAGCAATCCGCGATATACGCACTCCTTCAAATCGCAAGAAGGCACCATGTTAGCACCCACCATAGCCCTAAGAACCTTCAAACCCTCAAGAACGAAGCCTTTTCTACAAAACCCGTGAATGAAAATCCCGTAAATTTTCTCATCTGGCGAGCAGGGGGAGTCAGTCCTCTGCATCCAATTGTACACTTTGAGGGCTTCTTTGTACTTAGACTTGTTAAAATACGAAGTGACGAGCATAATGATGATGGGTCTAAGATAAGAGTATGAAGTTGGGGTGAACTTGAGGCGCGTGAGAAGGGACATGGCGTGGGTCATGTCAGGTTGGGAAGCAAGAGAATCGATGAAGACGGAGATAGAAAGGGACTTGAGAGGTGGGTTTGTGAGGAGGGCGGTGGTGGTGAGGTTAACAGCTGTGGCGAGTTGGTTTGAGTCGCAGAGGCGAGGAATGAGGAGGTTGATCTTTGTGAGTTCTTCATCAGTGAGAATGCTCTCTGTGGAATCGGATTCAAGAGGTAGTTCCTCGGAGGAAGAAAGAGAAGAATAGGAGGGTGGTGATGCATGAGGTTTATGGAAGAGAGAACCCAAAATGGCAATGGCTTTCAACGGAACACGCGGGAAATGAAGCCGCCGGAGCGAACTCATTTCGAATGACAAGCTCAGAATCGTCATGGGTACTCATTTTATATGCCCAAACCTAATGTGTAAACTCGTTTATTTTTCATGAATAAAAAGACAAGTTTCTTCCCGCTTAAAAGAACTCGTCACATTAAAAAGAAAAAATTAAACTTCTCAATTCACTACCACGGATTTGAGTCTCTTAATTGAAGTTTCCTCAATCAGACCTATCAATCATCTAATTATGATGTAATGATATTGAGCTGAAACCTTGGGTTCATCTTTTTTAAAGTATCAAGAAAATTTATTTAGATTAGCAGTGGAAGTTACCTTTCCAACATAATTTATAATCTACGAAGAAAGTATGTGAGAAAAATTCTGACTCGAATTACGTTAATATGATTTTTCAATACTTTCACAAACCAAACAGAGAAACTAACTGTAAAGAAGTCTTTTCAAGATTAATCATATAAAATAAATTGAAAAATCATGTCCAAGTAGGAATTGGTAGATTATTTTGTTTGTTTTTGGATTTTGAGCTGTCTAGGCCTCTGTTATACCAATTCTTATTCTCTATGTGCTATTTTCATTTCACCCAAACATAAGGCCTTTTTCTTTGCCAACAAAAAAAAAATATAATGCTTTTAGATGCACCCCGCAGCAGGAAAAAAACGAAATTGAAAATGATATTTAATAAAAATAATAATTTTGAAGGTATAATAGATGTTCCGAAAGAAAAACTTTCACCTTAGAATACCAAAAGAGGCCAAGAAAGCGATGAAACATTATTATAGCTAGTGCTCATGATGCTGTCGTGTCAACAAATGTTTATAATTTGTAGGTGTGGTGCATACTATAACTCAGGCATACATCTACATTTCAACAGTTCTATATACAAACTAGAAAAAAAAAAATCCTATGAAGAAGGGGGAAATCTGTGTTCAGTAGTTCCCGTGATTAATCCTAAACCAGTATTTTGAAAGGAAAGCACTATCTTCTATAATTCTATATGTTTCTGGCCATATAATGCTCCTTACAATTCACCTTCCACGTGGAAATTGACTCGTGTGGGTGTTTTATCTGCAGGATTGGTGGCTCCATGAGAAGATTGTTTTTCATAAAGCAAGCCAGAGGAGGTGAGTATCCTCCTATACTGAGGATTGCCTCAGAGGTTGAGCTTCATTTGGAACTTCATTACTGTGCTGGTCTAGTGGCATGTACTGTGACATAATTGCCATGATCTCCGAGTCCATGTAAGACTACAAAGAAAAAAGAGTTAAAGAATATCAGCTTAAAAAAAAAATACACATCAACTCCGTTTTGTCTACATTGATGCTAGAGTATATGGAAATGGGTGGAAATTTCAGTTAGCTTACCCTGAGCCTATATTTATAGAATATGTAACCAGCCATGCCAGCACCTAAAACAACTGCCATCAGCAAGAAGACAATGAACCGTCCAAATCTTGATCCACTTCTTTCTGCATGAAAGCAAAAGCAAAATGCAAGTCATGTATGATCTGACTTGTAAGGTTTATTCTCTCAGTGAATAATTGGAATTTAAAATTTTCTCTAATGATAATGTATAATGGTATCGTACAATACATGTAGTCAAACTCAAGTAGTTAAATAAGCGCTGTTGTTGTTGTAGTTTAAATATCAAGTAAAATTTTACTATCTTATCAAGACAAGAAATGGCAATGACAATGAAAATAAATATGATGTGTTTAAAGTAGGGGAAAATTTATTTTAGCATATTTGGGAAAAGAAAATGATCACAAATACAAAGTTTAATTGGAATTTAGTCCTCACTACAATCTTTTCTTTCTACCTCAGAATATAACTGTTAAATATCTGTTAAAAAATATACTCTTCTTATATAAGAATTGCCGGTTATCTATTTAATAAATATTTGAACTGTTTTAATCTATGAGAGGGACAACATTGCCAAACTAAACCAACAAAATTGCAAGCAAGCCAGGGATACAAAACTTATCAAACCAAAACTCGAGACTTTCGCTTTGATGAACAAGCTAAACATAAATATAACTAAGCTTACAGAAAGATAAGTGATCTACTGTACTCTATGCAATGCATCCATAAAAGAGGCAGCAATTAAAGTCTCTGCTACAATGGCTTTTCTATAGAGTAGTTATTGAACTACTTTGCTTGTTTGTAGATTTATATAACTGACCACATACGACCATATGACTGATTCTTCAATTAAAAACAGAGATACAAACTAACCTATGGGGTGTTACATGTTCTTCCAAAGAATATTAAGGTGTATATTGTTTTTACGTTTTTAAAATTAACATACCAGGGTTCTAATTAAACCTTAGTTCAAATGGTATAATATATTTGTCCAGAGAAAAAACCTATATCACCTTTGGAGTATCAAAAGCTTCTAGAGTTTTTGGGTTGAAATTAATGAGTTGACCATTGATTATTTTGTCACTTAATGGATGCAATTCAGAGAATAGCTCAAACCTCAATTTATTTCTAGCCTTCAGTATCTTACCAATACAAACATCTCGTTCTTTTATATACACAAGATCTCCCTTGCACTTGCAATCATAAGCACCCCATGTGTTTTTGCAGCTGCAGCCATCACATTGACATGCGCTTCGTTCTTTGCATTCATCAATATCTGAATCAAAAATTGCAGAATGCTCAAGTCAACTTTGTATCACCTCAAGAAGACATGAGACTGTCTTGATTTGCTCCAATGGAATTCAATATTACCTTCACATTGTTTACCATCACCATGAAATCCCATCGGGCATTGACAACCTTCTATTCTGTATTCCTGCATACAGAAAGGGGGGTTTAGTCAGCCCTGAGCAATTTCAAGGAGACGGAAAAATGAGAAATTCTCAGGTATACTCCCTTCTACAGTTAGATGATGCAAGTTGTTAATAGAAATTTACCAAAAAAATTAATGTGGCAATAAACCCACAATCCGAAAAACCCACTTTAGCTAGTTTTTGTTGACTTGTTATATAGTCAGCTAGCACATTACAATTATAAGCATAATGTGCTACTAAGAATTTATCAAGGAAGAAACGAAAACTGAAGAGTAAAATATGCAGTACTGAACTGAGCAAGCTGAGTGAGTTATTCCACTTCTAGTCTCTGACCAACAGCCTCCATTATTTATTGAACACCTTAGAGGACCATAAGCTGTCAATGAAAATTAACCATTTCAGCAACATCATGAAAAGAGAATAACACTTGAAGTATTAAGTAATAAAATGTTCCACTTTATCCCACTATGGAATATGTGAAGACACTTTGTTCGGTCTGACGTTATCACACACTAAAAGTTGACAGGCACAAGGGAATTCATATTCTCAAGTTTTCTCAAAAATATAGATCCATTTTGTCATTCAAGAACGACGATTAGGAGACACTATATTGCCGTTGATTTGCTTTGAAATCCAAATTCTTAGTAAACAAGCATTTCTGAATGATTTTATAGTATAATATGGACTAATTTTTTTTAAAAAACATCCTCATCAAAAGTTGCATAGAGAACAAAATGCAAATCATAGGAAGCATGTGAAGGAAAATATTTTCAAACACAGAAACAGCTAATTAGAATAGTGGTTGAAAAATATCTTTGAGCACTGTAAATCACAATGGGTAATGAAATTACATCAGTTGGAAAATCTCACTTTACCTTCACAAGACAGATAACCATCACCCCTGAAATGAACACCTCTTACAACGGGGCACTCACAAACTCTTCCCCTGAAGGTATCCTAACAAAATTCAGGTTTCATTATCAGTTTGCAGCAAATCATAAGCAAACATCTAACTATGGATAGGAGAGAGAACATCCCCTGAAGATATATATAGAAAATCGTGCTTAAATTATATACTTCTTAATTGAGGAAGGAAAATGCGTGCTTGATGACATTTATCCATACCTTGCAAGCAGTGACATTTGCATTTTTGTCCTTCCAACATCCTCCATTCCTTTCAAGACATTCATTAGTCTCAAGATCTGATAGATACAAAATATCGGGATGTCAGATCAGGATCCTCTTTAAGTTTTAGAGACATTTACATGATAAATTTTCAACAGAAAAACGCATTCAACATGCAGAACCTATCACTTAATCAGTGAATCCAACTTATTCTTTTAACTCAGGTTCTAAATCAAGTGTTTATCTCCAAATTTTATGGTATAAAGTTCCCTTCGAACTTTAGAGAGTCCAAAATCCAGCATGTGACAATAGATGTTCAGATTGGCAGAACTCGGCATCTTTACAGCTTAGAAAATATAATAGTAAGCATACGGACCTCCAGTTAAACAGACTGCAGGCTCAGTAGTCTCTTTAAATCCTGCACATATAGCCTTCAGGACTGCTACTCTCTCCAATTTTCCTTTCAACAAAAGAAGCTAAAACTTGAGAAATCTGACCTATGTAAAAACTGTGCTGGAAAGGATAGTTTGAAGAAGTAAAAGAAATAATCACTACAATAGAAAATGATATAGACAAAAAATCATCGAAGTGAAGCAAAAAGGATTAAAGAATAACAACCAAATGAGTCAAAGAAAAGGAACATGATTTTACAAATGGAACATTCAAATTTGGGCAAACTACATTTTGTCTAAAAACTAAGGCTTTATTTAAAAACCACGCATGCGCGCATGTGTGAAGTTTAAAATATAGCAAAAATGCAAAGCACCTCCTAAACTTTGGATTTTGGAATTGAATAAAAATCTTTAATCCAAGTTAATTGCAAGACGCTACTTCCTGACTTCAATAATCTCAATGGATCAACATCTTGGGATGAAAATGCAAATATCAGAAACCTTGAGAGGATGATATGGTCTCTTGCAGTTAATCATAGCTTGGATTAGTTACTTTTTTAATGAAAAGTTACTTCATTGCAGTTTAAAGTCCTGCATCAATATTACAATTGGGATTTAGTTCAGGATTAAAACGTAGCTCTGTTATAAGTTACGAAGTCAAGAATGGGTGAAAAACGATACAAACAGGCAATGCCATATATATGATCAAGATGTAAACTTCATTGAGACTGTAAGCACGGTCATGAATCACATATAAGATGGAAACATTTTTATGCATATCACCAGAATGTGTTAGAGGATGAGTGTTGAGTGTCAATGAATACTATAGAAGTGCAATGTAGAAAGGAAGAGTGAGCCTTTTCCTCTGTCTTCATAGTGAAACACAAGAAAGTGGCAGAGGAATGTAGATTGTGGATTATGAACTCTATACTTTTTCCCTTCCGGTAGACCCTCAACTAAGCAATACAATAAAAGTTTTTAAATTTCGATTATAGAGAACCAACTTTTATTGATAAGAAATGCACTAGTATACACTATTAGAGCTGGGACAATATCAAAATCAAAGAGTAACAAGTTTAAGGAGAACGCATCCAAGCACTTCAGCTTAATGTTAATTGAGTAGGGTTTAAACAACAGACCTCGATATTGGACATCGTTTATAACCAATGTTGGCAAGATGGTGACATCACCTCGAGATCCTCTTCCAATCTGAATATAATAATAAAGCAAAAGACACAGAATTCTTTTACTCCTTAGTTGGCAGTTCATAACTATATGGACTCAAACTGATACAGAAGTTAATATGCAAATGTGACCTGGAGTTCTTGCTCAATCTTTAGCACTTCGTTATCCACATCAGCTTCAGGATCACCCATACATTTCTGAATTTTCTCGATTGGTAGATCTGCGTTAATAATAGCATTAAACTTAGTAAAATAGAAAACACAAGAATATTGATCATGACAGTGCAACAGAGTGCTAAGGCAGGGAATATATCTACAACGGGATTCTGGACCTAAAGGAACTTGTACAAAAAAATGTGTGCACACGCTGAATTTAATGTGGTAAGAAAAATTGGAGGAAAAATATAGGGATGCATGAGTTTCCATAAGTTGTGGATCTCGTCCCATTTTATCACTAACTTTTCTCAATGGAGAAGAAACTCTTTCCGTATACATTCTCATGTTCTTTATTATTTTTCATTTTAAATCATTAAGTTTGATATATAACTTTTTTAAAATTCACCTTTTTTAAAGGAATAAGCTTTAAGATATATTTTAATATTAATTTATTTTTTAATTACTTACTAAATCATCGCAACCTTAAAAATATATGATATACTTTTATCTAAATTATTTTATTTTGAAATATAATAACATGAAAATATATCTTTAATAAATAATTTGATTTTAAATTATTTAATAATATTAATGTTAATGTTTTCATCATATTCAATTTAATAATATACTTGATATATTTTAAAGATACTTTAGTTATTCAACTATTTGTTAAAATATCTTAATCTAAAGATATTTTAGTTATTTAACTATTTTCCTATTTTCTTTCTTTTATGTTCTCTATCGTCCATCCATTGTTAGATACACATGATTCAAGTCATTTTAATTTACTCCAAGCCACAAAGCACACACATTGGAGTAGACATACTTCACTCCATCATATACTTTTAGCCCTTTAGTTGGTATGTAATAATGCATGTTCACAGTCCTAAAAAGATGTTACACTAATACAGTCCAAGGGCACATTATAGATTTTAATAACAAAGACCAGAAATAAAATTGCAACACTTGAAATGTGTGTTTGGGAAGTCAGTTGGGAGAAATGAGTTTACAGATTTCGAGGTATTTTACGGATTTCAAAATGGTTTTATAGATTTCGAGATGGTTTTATTTCGACTTACGTGCACCGTTTGGAAAACGGTGTTCCCAACAAGCACGAAATCTTTGAAACTAACTATGAGACTAACAGCAGCATCTAAAATTCAAGTACATACCTAATGATCTCATGACGTCCTCAGCACACTGTTTGCTGTATCTCTTCTCCTTCATAGAACATCTGATATGGAAATCTGTCACAAAATCCCACCAAACCCAGGAGCGGTTGCTCTCATTGGCAACCCTGTGAACACAGAGTTGCCTCAGATTCTCATAAACCACATCTTTCCCTTGATAACCCTCTCCAAAATCCTTTTCTGGATCTGGTGCGCAATACCTCCCATGGTTTATGCAC
>JANTPZ010010591.1:0-12962 GCA_025593235.1 Vachellia pachyceras | reverse complement strand
TCAGGCGGCGGCGGCGGTGGAGGCACTGAAGAGCATAAAGAGCAAGGCCAGAGTTACAGACTTGATCACTGTGGAGGAGGGGATTCCATGTTCTCCTTTTCCAAACAGTCCCTTCACAAAAGGCCAATAGCACCCATCCATGTACCCACAACAAAACATCTCTCCGTTCCCACTCTCCTCCTCCAATAATCCTCCCCACAACAACCTCCATAGTTTAATTTCATTACCAAAGCTGTGACTTCAACCGCGAACACGGTGGTTCCCACCACGAACACCGGAGACTCGTTGAAGCTGAACCTTCCACCATTACCGGAATCACCATCACGATCATCGCTTGGTGGCTCCTTTTGTGTTATCTCAAACACTGTATCAGAGATCCCAAGCACCTTCACAAATGAAACTCAGGAAGGAAGAGGAGGAGCAAATGAAACTTCAGAAAGAAGAAGCCTTGAAACTGCTGAAGAAGAAGGAGAAAACAGAGAATCTGATCAAGAAGTCAAAGAAGAAGAAAGAGATCAAGAAAGATGAGTTTGTTGGGGAAGAAGAAGAGAAGGCAAGAGTGAGCTCTTCCATTTCGCGAAAGAATGGAATCTTCTCATCGTTTCTGCCATTAATGCACAAACTCTCAACAATAATAGATCTTTCTGTCTTGATTATCTTTTGAAAAGTCATCATTATTTTTCGAAAAATTATTGATAGGTCCAAATAATAAACTTATTTAATGAATGGTCCCAATTTTAAAAATATTTATTAAATGGTCACATTGACTACATGAGGTCCTATACATTGACAACATCATGCGCTGTATTGATAACACCTCATGTTGTCAATGGTATCTTTTGATAATTATTTTTAAAATTGGGACCATTCAAGTTTTTTATTTGGGACCTCCCAATAAATTTCCCATTATTTTTTATGGGTTTGAATGAGACCTACAATCAAGCTTTAAGGAAGGCACACCAACAAAAGCTATAAAGGCAGGGGAAAAGAGGATTCACCCTTAAATGCGCTCATTGCCACAATGAAGGTGCAGCAACAAAGGCTACAGAGATAGGGAGAGAAGAGGATCCGCCCTTAAATGCACTCATTACCACAAAGAAGGCACAACAAAAGCTATAAAGGCAGGGGAGAAGAGGATTCACCCTTGAATGCACTCATTGCCACAAGGAAGGCACAAAAACAAAAGCTGCAGAGGTAGTAGGAGAAGAGTATCCACCCTTAAATGCACTCATTATCATAATAACACAAGAAAGGCATAGTAACAAAAGCTGTGACACTTGATCTAATAAAGGGAAAAGAACCTACGAAGCATTTGCAATTCAAGCAATATCATCAAGTGGAAGTAAAGGTGAATGCCAAAATACTTCAAATAATGTGGTTACACCAAAATCTTACCCAATAGCAGTAGGAAAAGATACACAAATGAAATTGTGAAGCAGGTTAAAAGTTGTTAATTTGTATGGTCCCAAATTTGAGGGGAGTGTAGAAAATAGTTTATTATGTATAATTATAATTAGTCTATTGGGCCTTAAGCCTAGTAGGCCCAACAACCCAATTTACTGGTACTATACAGGAACTATTTCCTCGGTAAGTCACACAAAATTATTCATTCAATCACATTTTTTTCAGATTATTCTTCTCCTTCTGCATTACTCAACAGTTTCCATTAACTTGTTGCAGTTTATGTGTTTGTCGAGTGTTTCATTCACTAGTTTGACTTACGCCCATGGATAATTTTTTTCGGTCATTTCTTTTCCTTTATACTCCGGGGTCTGGGAGCTGTTGTGAATCGGGAAATGATCTGATAAATAAAATTTTCTTTTAGGGGTTAAAATACATTATTTTCATATTTTGCTTGCTGGTGTGCCAAGATGACGCGCACAGTTTGTTTTTATTGGAGGACTTCTATGAACCTCTGCTGTGAGAGCTTCTAACTTTTCATGACTCCGTGAAGTTAATGGATTCTCATCAAAGATCGTATATTGGACCTTTGTCAACACCCAATCACTAATATGCGTACTTCCATTTGAAACGTGATTCACATTCCGTCTATAGTTGTTTGTGGACCAACTTCTAATGAGAAAATACTATTATTAGATTGTGCCTTTCGCTCCATTGAACAGTGAGGAAGTATTTTCTAAACCTAATCAGAACGCTGAATGATGCCATTTATCCGGTGTCAAGGTTGTTCTGTTTGGAAACTGCAATATTTACCTAGAGTTTCTGTTTAACTCTGTTTATCAGGTAATATAGTAGGAACTGGTGGTCATATCTTATCTCATGCCCAAATTTTATTTATGATTTTTAGCTGTAACGCAGTCTATTGTGCTTTAAGATCAAACTCATATTTTTACCCTTGTCATCATATTGTACCTAAAGTTTTGCTGTGGCATGCTATCACAATTTGCTATGTTGTTTTACATGCAGTAGAACTTCATTTTCTAACATTTTTCTTTCAATGATCAGACATTCGATGCTTATGTTGTTGGCAAAGAAGATGCTCCTGGAATTGTCATGCTCCAAGAATGGTGGGGCGTGGACTATGAAATTAAAAATCATGCTGTGAAGATTTCTCAGCTTGGTCCTGGATTCAAGGCTCTTATTCCAGAGTAAGATGTTGGTAGTTGCGAACTATTTAAGTTTCATTATGCATCGACTTATGGCAGGTTTGTCTTTCTTGTTCAGTCTTTACAGAGGAAAAGTTGGTCTGGATGCTGCTGAAGCACAGCATCTGATGGATGGTCTTGATTGGCTAGGTGCTGTAAAGGATATCCGCGCTTCAGTTAACTGGCTTAAGGCCAATGGTTCAAGGAAGGTTTGCCACTGTTCATGTGTTGTCCAGATAAAAGTTCATTTATTAAAAAATGCCCCGTCTTGGGCCATCCATGACACCACGGTTACTTTACATGTAATTTTTTTTGTTAACCCTTTTATTTTGAGTTCTGAAGAATTGGTCACTTCTTAATGCTTTTACTGTCGTATGGATTCCATAGTATGGGAGGGTTCTTCTGGTTTTAATCTGTCCACTCAGTTGGCGTGGCATAAGATTTTAAAGCAGATCATTCTGAGTCTTACTTATCACATGATTTGTGCAATGGTGAATAGGTAGCTTCTGTAGGCTGTAAGTTATGCCTCGTTTGGTACGCAGAATTCATTTCGATGGATATGGATATGGAAATGGATGTGGATGTGGATGTGGAAATGGAAATGGAAGTAAGGTTTAAAAGTATATTTGGTATGTCATAGAAATGAGGTATGATTTTTAGATGAAAAGACCTAAAAGCCCTTCTAAATTTAAAAAAAATTTTAACTTTTAAAACTACCTAAATCAAATTAAAAAAATTTTAAAAAAATTTCAGATGGAATTATCTTCATGGATTTACAAATCCAAGCTTTTGAGACAGAATTGCAAATCCATGGTTTTGGTGGAATTGGCTTCCATGTGGAAGCCAATTCCATGGTACCAAACATGCATGGATATGGAAATCAATTCCATTTCCATATCCATGCCTCCAAATTCCGTGGTAGGAAACGTGCCCATTGCTTAAAAATGTGAAGTTTCTAGGAATTGTGCTTCTTAAATATTGCGGACTGCAATGTCCTTATCCCAAATCTATATTTCCCTACATAAACAGTCAGCTCTTGTGGTTTGTTCCTTTCTTTCTTAATTTAAAAAACAATCCAGTGATCATAATAATGTATTGATATCATTATACAGAAATTGACTGAAGCCCTTTTTTGTGAAATTACTGGCTTAAATAATTATGACGGGGAGCAAACCTGTCATAAGTCTTAAATCTGATTGTTTATACGCTCAAATTTTCAAATGCTGAGCACATCGTCAGTTTGTCCTTTTTCTTTAAATTATGATTTGATCAATGCTGTTTACTTTCCTTTTCACATTACATACTTTAAATTAACACACTGCTTAAATTGAACCTAGACCTTTGTTAAAACGAAATGTAAAATCCTTGCCACAGGCTGGTGTTACTGGATTTTGCATGGGTGGTGCTCTCTCTATTGCTGGTTCTGTTTTGGTTCCGGAGGTTGATGCTATTGTAGCTTTCTATGGAGTCCCTTCTTCAGAGCTTGCTGACCCTTCTCTAGCCAAGGCTCCTGTTCGGGCTCACTTCGGGCAGCTGGATAATTTTGTTGGCTTTTCGGACGTCACGGTACAGTATTATATATCTTGGTCCTCTGTTAGATATTCCTTCGGTTTTGGGGAGTTTTGTCATGCGTAACCCCTAGACTACATAATGCCAGCTAGAGATCATTGTCATTCGATATAATGAAGGATATGGAAATATAGTAATATGGTCGATAAGAAACTATTTTAATCAATTAAGCTACTTGGTGCTGTCTTCTGACACCATTTGATGATGTGTCAGGCTGCGAAGGCCTTGTAGGAGAAACTGAAGGCTTCTGGAGTTCCATACGAGGTACATTTGTATCCTGGAAACGCACATACATTCATGAACAGGTCTCCAGAAGGAATCCAGAGGAGGAAGGGCATGGGAATGCCGGATGAAGATGAAGCCGCAGTTCAGCTGGCTTGGTCTCGCTTCCAGTCCTGGATGACTCGTTATTTGTCCAACTAAATGAATGGCCTGAATATGGCTGCCATGCTATATTTTATCTATTGACACTTCTCTAAGTTTGCTTGTTTAGTATGCTTGCCTTGTTTCCCCTTGCATGAGAGCGTGTTTGAGAAATTTGGCTTCAGAATGGTTCCAACCAGCCGGCCCGTGTGTCAGATAATTATGTTAATAATCTTTAGCTTTGGTCAGTGCTTGTGGTGATCTGCTTAGTTCGTGTTCTCATCTCTGCATGGCTTGGATGTATGTTAAGACTTGCGATAATTAATATCATCAGAGAATTAAACTTGCCAGATGCCAAGCTAACCCGCCATTTTGCTTTATTACATGCTCATACGTACATATTCTACACGAATCAGGCTCAGTCTCTGTATTTAATAAAAACTGGTTCTGTAAAAATATACAGGCATAATATAAAATCATTTGCCTTTTTCGCTAAAAGCCCACTGACTCAATGTGTTCCCTGGTGGCTCTTAGCCTCCTACTTGTATCTATGATTTGACCTCTATTGGAGAGCATTTGAAACAAGTGTTTTGCGATTTTATAAGCCCCTTTTTATCATACGTAACAGTTTTGCCTACACGATGAGGATTATTTAGCTAATTCAGAATTCATTCTTTTGACAATTGGTTGTCTTGATTTTTTTTCCTTTTGATATAATGGAGGGCTATATCCTAAGAACATGAAAAAATTGAATCCCAAGCACTCTATCAATCAAGGTCCGAAAATTAGACGGACACACATCTAATAAAGATGACTTCATAATTCTATCTTCTGCTAAATTCTATCTTTCGCTAAAGCATTGCAAGCTGATTCTAATCTCTTGAGACACGTAGCTGTTGCAAGTTTCAACTATACCTCATCAAACTCTGGATGAATACCAAGATGCAAGTACTTTATGTTCGATAAACATTGTTCAAGTAAGGAGGTAGGCGTTGTTTCGCTTGGGCCAAGGGAGGGTGTTTTCTGCTAAAAAAGAAAAATATGGTCAAATTTGTTGCCAGTCATACTATTAAGTACGTGCCACGAGGGAAGACCAAGACCACAAGTCTAAAAAAATAACATGAGGTCGGTTGCCCCCAGCTTTAATGTGGCATGGTTGCCGACAATTTTGAGCACGGTCTTTCTAATTAATGCTTTTGGCTTTCGACACATGAGAGGTGAGAGCAGCTACAAATTGCTGCTGCTGAAGCTTATTACGGCTCCCTTGTCCCACTTGGATCAATTTTGAACAATAATGAAAAGGAGCCTGCGTGGTGGTCTTGCAATAAAGTAGTTATGTAAGTAATTTCATATTAGAAGCAACCACCGGAGTTTGGATCTAGCCGAATGGACTAATCCCTTATAATATAACAACATTTAGTATCTAATAATGCCTTGTACAAAATTACCTTATAATAAGAGGATATCTATGCTTCGCTATAATAAGAGGATGATGAGAAAGAAAGAAGCACTCGCACCTAATTCATCATGCACCACCATTCCTTCTAGATATAAATCCTTAATTAATTATACTAATAATGTTTTATCACCGGTTTATGTTTACCTATGATTCTTAATATGAAAACTCAATGAATATTAAATTTGATCTTAAATATAATATCACAATTTGCTGTCTCTCGCCCTTCCAAATTTACAATGTTTTCATCAAAGTACCCATATTGATTGTATGCATTATCAAGGGGTCTCTATCCGAAGAAACTTAAAATAAATTAAAATAGAATATTTTAAAAAATCAACCCATACTTGTTATAAATAACTCAACCAATTTTCTTGATCTGACTAAATTAGTTATATAGCTATTTATTAAAAATCGGAGGTACATCAAGTTAAGAGATGATCAGTAAAGATCAGCCCCATCATCCTTCTGTGATTGCAAAGAGAAGAGAAGTAGCGAGAGGAAAGGATAAAAAATAGTTACTTAGAAACCCTGGCCTCACGTCCAACAAATTTGTGCATTGACTGGTTTGCTTGGGAATAAAAGTAAACATGCATCCTTGGCCACAAATGATACATGCTTGTATTCGTATATTAGCAAAAGGACTGGTCTAGTACTTTCATTTAAAGGGAGAGGGTTTGATCCTGGAGAGTGTCACTTTGTTGTGACTCCAGTCGCGGTGTTTAGGAAGGCATCACCACAGCTTAGTGAAACTACGATGACCTACTTGTGTGACTAGAACTAAAGGGTTTACTTAACATGCTTCAGTGCCCGCAGGGACAGGCCCCGATGGATCATTAGTTAGGTGCCCTGCAATTGGATTGTGGGTGAGCCCAACTCCTTTCCTAAAATTTTTGTATAAAAAATATATATATGTCTGACATGAAACAATTACTATAAAAAATATGAACACTAAAACAAAATAACCATCAAATTAATTAGCCAAAGCCAATAATGATAATATAATAATAATAATAATAATCTCAATTATAAAGAACGTGTGTGACCGCCACCTTATGAACGTACCCTATGTTTATTTTAATTCTGATTAATTAAGCTAAAAACGAATATTAGAGAACAGCAGTAATTAAGCTTCCGACACACACACACATGTATGAAATAAATAGACAGACACACAGACGATATACTCCAACTTTCTTGGGGTAAAGAAATCAATCTTTTGAATACAAACAAATTTACCATAGGAAAGCACTTTTATTGAAAATAAGAGCATAATAAGAAAAGTAGAGTTAAATGGAAGCTAAGGCATGTTTAGAGCTTGTTTGGTTTCATTTCTCAAAACTTAAGTTTGGTTAATTCAAAACTTATATTTTGTCTAAATACTCACATTTTTTTAAAAACTATTTTAGATGTAAAACCTCGATTTGAAACCTAGTTTTTGAAAAAGTTATTTTTTATCGAATTACATATTCTCTCCTAATAAATTTTGTTCCTACTTTTTCTTTCTTTCTCTTTCATATTTCATACCTACTTTTTTCACATGAATCCGTAAAAGCCAAAACTTCTCAAATATAATCACCTTTTAAAAACTTAGTTTTTGCTTCAAAATCCGTAAAAATTATTCTCAAAAGGACTTCTAAACGATCCATTAATTGTTTGTATGTAAAAAGATAGCTAGGTGTATGAAAATAGGTAGCAAAAATTATGGGTGGATGGAGATAAGATACGATAAGGTAAGGACTAGATCTCAGGAAAAATGGGAGAGGGATGAGTTTAATATGAGGTGGAAGAAGAAGAGAGAGAGAGAGAGAGAGAGGAGGGAGGAGGGTTGACTTGGACACCATAAAAAGTATAGATGCTACTCTCATGGGATCGGGTCAAGCAGAATCGGATCAACGCCTCTTACGTGTCCACTGTCCAGTTTTGTGGGCCCCACCCCCTTGGAAATCGTTGACCCGGGCGCACTCGCCTTCCCCTTCGCTTTAATTAATTCATTTATATTTTGTTGGACAGCGTCAATATCTCTGCCTCCTCCATTCTCATTCGGCAACTCTATTCTATAAATAACTCTCTTAATTGTTTAACACTTCATAACGGATCACTCTAAACTTTCAACAATAAAATATATACCCTTTAAAATTTATTTTTGTGTATTAAAACCATAAAATTTACAGAATAATCCACTTGAAAATATAATTTTTTGACCAATTATTAATTTAATCCTCACTGCAAAAAAATATAACTCGAAAAATTTCTAACACCTAAACTTTGATTTAATACAATTCAATTCCTATAATTCTATAACTCAAAGATTGAATTGGTAATTGAGATAGAGTTCAAAATCTAAATATTATATATTTCTTTAGTCATTTTCAAGTTTAAAATAAATAGAATTTAAATTATTTAATTTAAGACACGCTTAATGAATACTAAGAACAGAGAGATCTTTTTTTTTTTATCTGATCAACTAGAGCAGAGAGATCTTATTGCTTAAGACTCACCATTTGTAAAATATTACTTTGACCTAACTTTCAATCCAAATAATAAAACAGAAACGGAAGACTAGGTATTGAAATTGAAATGGAAATTAAAAAAAAAAAGATGTAAGAGTGATGAAGGGGATGGTTTGACAGTTCAACTCAAACAAGATTGATCACCATTGAGAAAACACTTGATCAGTCTTGCTCCTCCTCCATTTTTAATGCCGAGTCCATTGCATCACTTTCAACACCTCACCTCTCTCTCTAGTCTACGCTCGATCTGTTTGCCCTCTCTCTCTCCTTATAGAAACTTATGGCCAGAGCGGGTGGACTCTCCCTTGATTCAGATCCAGCTGCGAGCTCCTTCTTCCTTCTTCTCCAATCCCATTGTTCTTAACTCTTTCCCTCTTGAAGACGACCTTCAATCTCCCATGGACTCTTCCCCTCCTTTCCCCGCAGAGTTGGACTTCTTCTCTAACAGCAACCTCAAGTCTTCCTCTTCCTCGTCCGATGATGGTTCCTCTACCCCTCCTCCTCCTCCTTCTCATCCTCTTGAATTCAAAGTGAACGTGAGTTCTTCATTCTCACCCCAGCATCTTCATACATGCATATATCTATATATGTTTCATTTTCACTCTGGTTTCGTTTCTTGTTCTGTCATCTAGACTAGTCTCAATCTGTCGACTGTTAATAGCGACCAATCCGTTGATGATGCTCTTGCCATATATTCTAATGTTAGAGAGAAACGAGCCAAGAGTAGTGAGGTGAGATTTCTAGATGTAACAGTGAACTGAAAGACATTTTTTTTGTGTGTGTTGGGTGATTCTTGCTTTTCCCCCCTTTTCTTCCTCGGATTGAATCATTTACGTTATCATGTCTGGGGCTGGCATCATTTACAGCTGCTTCCTGGGATAGCTGTTCTTCGAGCGGAGTTAGAGCAGATGGTGGCAGAGAATCGTAAGCTGAATGACACACTGAATAAGGTTAACAACGATTGTAATGCCCTGAAGATACACATGGACTTTATCCTCTCTCGTAATAGGGGCAACGAGGAGGATGCTGGTGAGAAACTTGATCACAACCAAGTGCTTGGTGCAATTAGTCTAGAAGAAAAGAAACAGACTGATAAGAGTAACAGAGGACCCTTGGTGCCAAGGCAATTCATAGATCTTGGATTAGCTTCTATCAACAATGGTGGTAATCAGGTTAATAGTGACGAGCATTCGCTTTGTTCGTCCCTGAAGAGAAGCAGTGACAAATCAAAATCACCCTTGGAAGTGGAATGTGGTACCAGAACCAATTCTGATCAAAAGGAATTCAACAAAGAAATTGAAATTGAACATAAAGCTGACAAGACTCAAAAGTATAGTCCTCCCCGAAACATTGATGAGGAGGTGGAAGCCACCATGAGGAAGGCAAGAGTTTCAGTCAGAGCTCGATCAGAAGCACCTATGGTATGTCATATATAGAGCACTATGTCTAGATTATTTTTAACTTCAAACAAACTTGCTAGTGTTTTTCCCTTATGAATTTAATAAGCTGATTAAATAATGTGATAAAATCAGATGACTGATGGATGTCAATGGAGAAAATACGGACAGAAGATGGCCAAAGGGAATCCATGCCCTCGAGCTTATTATCGCTGCACCATGGCTGTAGGTTGTCCCGTTAGGAAACAGGTATCTCTCCGACTCCATCTGCTGGAACCAAGTTTTTTTTATTGTTGTTGTATTGCAATGTTTAAATGCCTGGTGGACAAAATTATAGGTGCAAAGGTGTGCAGAGGATAAAACAATCTTGGTAACAACATATGAAGGAAATCATAACCACGCATTGCCTCCGGCAGCGATGGCGATGGTACAAACAACGTCGGCGGCGGCGAAGATGATGCTTTCCGGATCAATGTCAAGCAATGATGGTCTAATGAATGGAAGCTTCTTGACGAGGACAACATTGCTTCCTTGTTCTTCAACGAACATAGCAACCCTGTCGGCTTCAGCTCCATTTCCGACCGTTACATTGGACTTAACCGTCCCTTCCCCAACAATAACACAACAACCTTGTACCCAGTTTCAAATGCCTTTCTCGAATAATAATGGCCCTCATGGTTTCACTCAAATTTTGGCTCAGGCACTTTGCAGGAACAACCAATCAAGTTTTGCAGGGCTTCAAATGAATAATAACAAAGACCCTTTACAATTGAGTGCTGCTATAGCAGCTGAGCCTAACTTCACTGCAGCTTTAACGGCGGCTATTACTTCTATTATGGGCTCTTCTCTGCCAAAGAATGTTAACTGTGACAATAATGGCAATACTATTGTTACAGCAGGTGGCAATAACAATGATTCAAATTTTCCAGGGAATTAGATAGGTGATCATCACTAGATTATGAATTTAGTTTCTTTCTCGACTCAAGCTCAAAAAGTTTAGCTTATTCTTTTCTTCTTCTTTTTTTTTTTTGACATTTATCAACCCTGCTAGGTTAACATTTTTTTTTGGTTATTTATGGCTAAGACTAGCAAATCATTGTAATTTCTCTTTCTTGACTCACGAACTCTGAGTTGATTATTTTCCATTATTATGATTTTTATTTTGATGCTATCAACGTAAATTTAATTTTTTGATTGTTAATGATAAAAAAAATGTTATTAAGATTTGAATGTAATCAAGACTAACGAATTATTGTTTCATGGTGCAATTTTTTTAATGAAGTTTATGAAAATTGGCGGAAGATTGTCCGCTTGCTTTTGTTTGTTTCCAGCCCTGTTTCCGGAGCTTCGTCCCGACTAATCCGGATCTGATCCGCGTTGCGCATCTGGAAATGGTAAGTGAGTCTTCCAACGGTGGCTTCCGCATAAACCAAGACTCGAACTCGAGACCTTGCTTAAGTTGGAACAAGCTGCTTACCATTTGATCCAACTAACCGTTGGTGAGTGTCTGCTTGCTGAGTAGGTGGTTATATAGAACTGGTAAAGCGGGCCAGTCCACAAGTTGCGGGCTAGGCAGGCTAGCTCGCCAAGTGGCGGGCTGAAAAACCCCAACTCACCAACTTTTTATTTTTTTAAAAAAAATAAAAAATAAATTCTTTTTTTATTTTTTACCTAATTTTTTCTATAAGATTGCGTATTAATGTTATTCTCTTTCAGATTCTATGAATAAGTGTTCAATAATTTCCTAAAATATAATTTAATATTAATTCTTTCTTTGTAAAAAAATATTGGAATGAAAAAAAAAGTAAGAAAACTGCATAAAACATATATTTTTCAAAAATAAAAAAATGGGTTAGGCGGGCTGACCCGCCAATCCGCAGGTTGAAGGTGGCGGGCTGGCTTTTGCTAACCCACCAATTTTGGCGGGCCGTGCCCAATCCACATCACCGGCTCTAGTTATATATCCTTTTAACATACAATGTTTCAATTTGAGAATTTGTTTTCTCACACTAGAGAGAATAATACTATTAACGTGAGAGGGTTCTTTTCTCTCTTGAAAATCATTTTAATTTGAATAAATTTTAGATAAAAATTTAATTCTGAATAGTGAAATACAGAGAGAAATTTCAATGCATAATGTAGGTGCATAAATGCCAACGCAACCCATTTTGTTTGTGGCTTTGTTCCCTTACTGGCTTCGCTGTTTCAGCCATTATTTTAAACTAGAATGCTAGTCTTTTCTTTCATTTTTCTATAATATTCCCCAAAAATGAAACCAAACAACAATGCAATTTTTGAAGGAAGAACATATATTCTTTTGTTATTGAAATTAATCATGTTTAAATCTTTTTTTGCTATTAGATGTGAGCACAATTTTTAAGATTAATTATAATCTTGATTTATTATATCGTGAAGGATTAATATTTTTCATTAAACTTATTTTCTTACTAAAGCATGTGTATCCTTTAATTATGGTGCTGGCAAACACTAAATATCACCGCTGGCGAAAATTCAAACTTTGATTCTACTCAAGACTCATCCCCTCCATTAGAACGGACACCATTGTGATGACAGCAATGCAGTTTTGATGATAGGAACAAACAAATAAAACGGAACTTATTGTTGGCCAAAAAAAAAGGAACTGTTTTTTTGGTACAAAAACGGAACTTATTCAGACAGTCAGACTCTACGTAGGAATAAAGCCCAAATATGTATTCAACTCGCAAAATTGCAACAGTAAAGGACCCAAAGAAGCCCCCCAAAAAAAAAAGCAATAACTATTCCGAATGTGCGTTTGGCGGTATACTTTGCCAAACAGGAATGGCGGATAGGCGTGGGACTGGTAGCTCATGTTTCGTTGGTAAGAGGGATTAGCAAACAAGTTTTCTTATTACTCGCTTCCGGTGTCTTCTCCTTCAGTTCTCTCTACGCCATTCTCAGGTGGGTAACTCATAAACTGCCATTCTTTTCTTTTCTTTTCCTTCCACTCACTTTTTTCTGGCAAATTCATTCTCCATGCTTTTATCCGTTTGAGCTCGTTGTATTTCTTTTTTTAAAG
>JANTPZ010010590.1:0-10672 GCA_025593235.1 Vachellia pachyceras | reverse complement strand
CGTTAACCAAGGGTACCTCCAGGGCTTTTACTAGCTGATGGGCTGATGCAACAAACCTGGAAAAAGATACATGAATTCACAAGAAGCCCATTGAAAACATGCCAAAACTAGCAAACTCCCAAAGAGTCAAACCAATAACAGATCAACAGAGACCAGAATGCACTACAAACTAGACAATGGACAAAATTAGACAAGATAATTGATAATATTTACAAACAGAAACTGGCAGCACTGGCATGCAACTCATAACCCCAAATGTTATGAGAACTAGATGTGAAGGCCCTATTATTCATAGTAAAAGGATGCCTCGTTCTAGCAGTTCTAAAAGATCTCAGGGAAATACTCCGCCAAATAAAACAAGCAAAATACAGTAATCAAAATTTATCAAGAGATGCTTTCTCCAAGACTCCAAGTAGGAAAAAAAACAGCATTAGTCCTTATGCATATTAAATTTTTGCTCCAGGAAAATAGGTAAAGCTTATGCCAGAGTTTCGGCGTCAAAAGTTTTGAAACAGTCAGTCTATGCAATCATTAAAGTTTAGAGCAGGTTTATCGCAGTAGCCAGTTTCTCAAGAATAAGTACAAAATAAACAATCACAAAGAAAGCTACAAAAATCAAGCACAGCAGAAGCAACTTACATATTGCAATTATTTTGTAATTCAGGAACAGATAAATTAGGTGTTGCATTCTGAGTGAAAGCCTGGTATTTTTTAGCAGCAGCTCCAAGCTGACTAACCTGAATGACAGAAAAATAAATGAGATAGTGAACAGCCATAATGCAGCAGCAACACCCTAAATTTGTCATCGCACCCATCACTTTGTCACCATCTCTATGACGTGAATGACACAGCATTGCAAGGGAATTTTAGAATTATTATGCAGCAAAACCAAAATCCATACTGTATGGTGCTCAGCAACCATCTTTGAATTAAAAAATCTCAGGATTTGCCATAGCCATGCGATACAAATATGTGAGGTCTAATTACCAATAAAGGATATATGCTACCCCTCATGAGTAGTTCAACAGAATCTGCTTATGTCAATTTATGAGTCCATCAATCACACACCCTGGTCCATTTAAATAAGTAGAGGATCCATTGATTTAAATAACCAAGCTTATTGTAACAGCAATTATTATTTAATCAATAACCTGAGGTATTAACAGTCTTCTTGGGATAAGCTCTTCATGACGCCGTGCACAAAATTCCCAAGAGCATATCTGCAAAAGAAATAATAGAAAATCAACATCTTCATCGACAAAATAAAAAAAAAGAACTAGAAGAAAAAATGCCCCAGCCTTTTGATTTAAAAGCTGAAAACCATAATTTCTGTGCATAACCTTCAGGTCTGGAGAAAAAACTATTCGAAGTTGACCGTCCCGAACGACACGGAGTTGATCAAAAACACTTTCTTGTATTGCTTTCGCATAATCCAGGACAATTTGACCAGAGGAATTATGATACTCCCGAGGCATGTCAACGTAAAGCAGCTCTTCCAAAGTGCCACTTTCATACTTTATTTTAAAGAGCCTAGGAAGCACCTCGACAGTTGCTTCTGAAATTGTACAAAGATTTTCATGAATCAGAAAGGAGAATAATTCACCACAGCCACATATGTAAAGTATAAACTATCCTTAGATCAAACAAAATAAGTAACAGAGGTTAGTATGTCAATATTAAAACAGTGGAGAAAACTGAACGGATACATGCTGAAAAGGTAACCCAAAAACATAATCTTACCAAACCCACGGCCAGGTTTGCGATTACATATCTCACAGTGCCAGACATCCTGAAAAAATTTTCAATAATAGACATCTTAGATTGTGCTAATACGTAGCATTGAATTAAGCTACTCCTTTGATCCCATATTTGTCTATGACAACATGAAAGGAGACAGTTGCCAAATACATGACAGTGACAATGACAAAAATGGTCAAGGTAAAATAGTTAAGTTTAAAACAATGGACCTCATACGGTAACTAATAAATTTGCTACGATAGAGTTGTCGAGGCCCTAAGAAAATAGCTTGGAAGGGCTTAAAGAGTAGCATACCTGAGGGAAAACCCCAGCTGTATGTCTGCCGCTTCCATACATAGAAACGCACCACTTCTTTTTGGCATTAGGAGCAAAATATTCAGCAACAAATTTCCTCCAGAACTCAATGTTGTTATCCTCCATAAAATGAAGAAAATCTTCGTGAGACAGATAATGTGCACAGGAAAAAGGCAATAGAATAGACAGAATACTTCTTACTTCAGGTCTATGCTGTTGCTGATACATGTAATGCGTCAACCGCCTAGCACACATTCCAGGTTCATAAATTGGCTTGGGAGTCCTCATAGGCATATTCTGCTGTTGAAACTGCTGTTGTAGTTGTGGCCGTTGCTGAGGCATTTTTAAGAATTGTTGTTGTTGTTGTTGTTGTTGTTGTTGGTGCTGCTGTAATTGCAACAGTCTCTGGTGGTGCAATAGATTAAGCTGAGCAGCAGTGGCCTGAGAGGGTTGCCTTGACATGTGGAGGTATTGCTGCTGCTGCTGATGCAAAAATAATGACTGGTCGGAATGCTGGGGCTCCATTTTCACTGGTGCCATAGATCTCATTGTTTGCATTTGTTGAGGTTCCAATTTCACTGGTGCAAGATTCCTCAATGATTGCATCTGCTGCTGCTGCTGCTGCCCAAGTTGATCGTTGTTTACTTGGGGCTCCAATTTAACAGGTCCAGTGCCAGCTATGCCTCCTCGATTTGATTGAAAATGTTGCTGCTGCTGTTGCTGCTGAGAGTTCAGAGGAGCTGAAAATTGTTGCAATGACTGCTGGCTATGTTGGAAATTTTGAGTGTCCAGCTGTTGGGAATGCTGTTGATCTGGCAACAGTTGGTTACCAGAAGGATTAGAAAATTGTTGACCCTGACCAGATGGACCAGGATTCACCATATGTGATTGTACATACGAGGATGGGGTATTATTGAAGCTCATTCCATTGCCAACACTGGAAAGAGGATCTGTTTTAGCTCCAGAATCAACGCCTCCTCGCTGGTTGCTTCCAGGACCAGAGAGTGCAGAATTTGGAATCCCATTTGAGAAAGACTGATTCAGCATGGAAGATACATTGGACATATTTCCTAGCATGTTCATGTTGTTAAACTGAGTCCGTGGCGACACAAGGGAGGGAAAAGAAGACTGCGAAGGCAACGGACCCCCTTGAGCTCCTAACATTCCAGAATTAGATCTCAAGAGGGAGGGCGAGACCGACTGGGCACCACCAATCGGAGTGGGTGGTCCCGGGGGCACCATCTTTTCAATGTTGAGGTCACACAACCACCTACGCAGAACAACTAAGTATAAAACATGAGTTCAAAAGACCACAATCACACACCAGCTTTTCATAAACTGGCATACAGTTCAACCCAGATAGTATGTCATGCCAAAACGTAAGGTTGCAAGCTCCAGAGGATTTACTGCAGGCCAACAGAAATGGGTAAGAATCCTTCCAGAGCTTGTGGTGTTGAGTTTAACCAAGTACGAGCCATAGACCAAAGAAAGCTAAAACCAAGAAACAACCTTCGATTCTGAACATCACAGTTGCACTGGTGCGGTCAGATAAGCAACCTTCAAACGGCTTTCGCATGAATCTCTGTTCAATAAATGACTTTTCAGATCCAATTTGTCATCCATTGCACAAGAAGATACGCAGAAAAACAATAAAACTACCGCACATAAATAAGATTCAAAATAGCAATTTCGCAACCGCAACAACAAGAACCTTTAGGAAAAATAGGAAAACTTCTTTTAGTCGAAGAAAAGAGCCCATCTGCCAACAGCCAAACAGTGAAAGCCAAAACATAGAAGCAAACCGAGCTAGATGATTGAGATTAGCTTCTTCGTAACAAGTCTATGCTCAATTTCCAACCTCATGACCCCAGATACAATGATTAAGAGGCGCAAGATAGAAACTTTTTCAAAAAACAAAATAAGAAAGAAGAGTTAAGGAGGAGCAAAAGAAGTGACAGAAAAATTAGTGCTAACAGCCCTCGATCGAGCCCTAGCTAAAGAAAATCAAGGATCCAGGAGCTCAGCCAAGTAAAATGGAGCACAGCGGATTGACAGCAAGAGAAACAAAAGTAGAAAGGGTCAGAGTGATAGACTAGCAAGAACTCACCAGGAGTTGAAATTGGACAGAGAAAGACTCCGAACAGAACCGAAGAAAAGAATCAAGAGCGCCAGTGGGAACTGATCAAAGAATTGAGAATTAAGAAAAGCTGAGAATTTGCACTCAGATTTTCCTTCATTAAGAATAGTATTGAAGATATGAGTGGAGCTTATCTAGGGCTTCTCAGTGTATCACCTGGGGTATGGACTACAAATCTCAGAGAACACCCTGTTCGGGGCTGTGAGGTTTAGAGAGAGAGAGTGGAAAGAGAAGGGAACAGATGAGCGAGAGGGAAGGGAGTCATTGCGGACGTCAAAATTGTATTCGATCGGATTGAATTTTCTTCATTCTTTCTTTGTCACCTTTCTCTTTCTTCTACCCTCGGTCTGTCTCTGAAACGAAGTCAAATCCTGTTCTTGCATTAGCTCCTATGATGCACATGCGTGCCTGCCTTTATCATATGATGCTGTATCCCAATCCATCATGCCAATGCATCTTCTCATCTCACCCATCTCCACCGTTCGTTTGCATCCAGCGCCATGATTTAGGTTTATAGATATATACATAAGTCCTTCCATTCTGCTTTAATTACTATTTTACCAGAATATCTTTGTTTTGCCAGTAAGAATATCTCACGGTTAGTGGCATGACATCTAAAATCTGCATGAAATATTTAACAAACCTGGTTAATTGTTATTATTTATTTTTATAGGGATTATTATTCAATTTTGATACTTAAAATGTTAAATATTTTTTTGTGAAAAGTCAAAAATATCAACAAGGAGTGTTATTTGTAGTTTTTGGTGTTTAGTTATAGAGTTTGAGTCTAGATAGTATCTTCTATGATATCGTGTATCTCTTTGGTTCAGCATTTACAGAATTTAGAAGTACGTTCAACAATGTTTTTAATAAAACGAGCTAATCTCCTTCATATATTTATTTTGATTCACATAATAGTACTTCTCTACCGTATTTTTAAATTAACGTTGTATAGTTGGTTGTATGTGGTTTTTTTGGTTGATTCTTACGATAGCATAATGAAAATATTTAATTTTAGGAATGTTGGCGGTTAGCAATTACAAACAAATTCTTAAGCCTGCAACTAACTGGTGCAAAACCCTATTCAAAATTTTGATGTGTTTTACGTTATTCCATGATGTATGTATTTATGAAATTTTGTATACATTAAACGATTTATGAGTTTTATTAAAAAAAAAATACAGCATCTAGGTATCGCCTTTATACATAATTGAGTTCATTTTCATCCTTTTAATATAACTTCCATGTTTGTCATGAATTTTAAAAAACACATTTACATTCACATATTCATCTCATGTAACATAAATCATGTTTAAAAAACAGTTTGCACCACTAATTAAAATGGGCGCTATGTATAGTTTATAAAGGTTCATTATTATTTTGGTTTAATTGAGATTATTAAAATAATTTCTGATCCCAACACATTATATGGGGTTAAACATGTTAAATCAGAATCCCATTGAATTTAATCTACAAAAATAAATTAAATATTAACTTAAGAGATAAATTAAATCTTGACATGGCAAAGAATGGAATTGAAATATTTTTTTAACAAAAAAATCGCACATCGCGAGTGGCCACCAACACCATATCCATCTCACCTCAATCTCATATACAACCAAAGATCAAACTCTTTAGGATTTGTTTGAAAAATATTTTGAAAATAGCTTTTACAGATTTCGAGATAAAATCTAGATTTTGAATAAAAGATTTTAGAAAATAGCTTTTCAGATTCGAGGCAAAACATAGGTTTTGAAAAATGATTTATATTTGGGAAGTTATTAGTTTTTATGGATTTCGAGACAAACAAGTTTGGTAGGAAGGATAAAAAAAGAGAATGAAATGTAGGAAAAAGTAAAGAAAAATTATGAAAGATGAAAGAGAAATAATGAAAAAAGAAGAAAAAATATGAAAGATAAAATATATGTTTCAAAACCTAAGTTTCAAACTGAATTTTTGAAATCAAAATAGCTTTTTTAAAAAATTTATACTTGATCAAACCTAAGTTTTAGGTTAAAAATTAAATTTTAAAATTAAACATAAATTTCAAGAATTGGCGGCAAAGATCTTATTCTTCTTGCTTTTTATGGCCGTCGGAAACATCTGTGGTGGCAAAATTCAGATTTCGTTACACTGTTGGCAAAATTCAATTATTCGTCTGGCATGGTTGATGCATGTGATTTTAGATATTTTAGAATATATTTCTAAACCAGTTAGCTAAATAATTTAAGGGAGAATTAGAATAAAAGACCTAGAAAAATAATATTTATTTAAAAGGATTATACAAACTGTAATTATTTGAAAGAATAAAGTGTTAAAATATAGATTTGAAAATATCACATTGACCCTCGCCATCAAATCTTTAACAATTTCTCTTGTATTAAGGATTTAAAAAAAGTCGATCAAAGTAACCATTTTTTTACTTTTTTTTTTTCTACTTTTGCATCCATATCATCAATAATTCAATGTTTCTTTTAAATATATTAATATTAGCATTTATCCATTTATATAATCAAAATTTTTATCTGATTTATTTTATCATGATATTTTTTTTACCAAAGTAAAACATTAAAATCATCCCATAGCCTATCAAAATTTTCAGGAAGATGAAGTAATAAAAATAAAATGTTATGTAAATGGGGTTAAAAATTCTAATATAAAAATAACAAATTGATCAAATCCTACTAGCAGTTTTTCCCACGGTCTCACTATCAATTTGAACTATTCTTCTTCTTTTTTTCCAGGTAACTATTCTAAACATGAGTAAAAAAAATTAACAATCTATGATTCCACAAAAAATAAAAAGTCTAGAGATAACTTGAATATATGAAATTTAAACAAGCATACAAAAAACAGAAAGTTTTCAAGAAGATTAAGCATACAAAAAACAGGAGACAAGAACTTTAGCTCAGGGACAATTTAGTATTTTCAATTTATATTTTAATATTTGTTCATTCTGATAAATAATCACAGTTTTGTGGTCCTCTCCAAAGAAACATTATTTTATCTAGGTCTTTTATTCTAATTTTCCCATCATTTAAAAGTGTGCTGCATTTTATTTTCATACATATGCATGTCAACATTTAATTCATAATATAGAATGGAATGCCCACACATTACGAATCATTTTAGGTTATCTAAAATCAGTGACGGATCTAGGACCCTGACTCAAGGGGTGTAAATTATTTTTTGAGAAGATAAATGTGATTTATTCTTAATATCTTTTGAGAAAAATTTGACAAAAAATTTAGTGTGTTCAAAATTAGCAAATAAGTGGGTGAAAAATAAATCACATAGTACTAATATATACATAATTTTCTGAAAATCAGGGGATGCGGCTGCACCCAGTGAAAGGTACATAGGTCCGCCCATGTCTAAAATAACTCGAAATTTTTTACAAATGAACAATAGTCATATAAAAGTTATCGATGGATGATTTTATATCCGAAAATTTTAAAACTGAGTATTTTTAACCCTGCCGTTAAAAATGTTAGTGATGACTGTCAAAATTGACTAACTTTTTTATTAAGATTATGACAATCAATGCTAATATTTTTAACGACCAGTAGAAAAAGTCTCATTTCTAAACTTCCAAATTCAAAATGGTTCTAATGTGTCCGTTTGGTAAAGCGGTGGAAAAATACTTATGGGCTTATTCACATAAGTCGAGGCAAATATATGGAGGAGATTGTCTCGTTTTACAGAAAAATACTGTTAAACATACTTGTGGGTATAATTTAAGAGTTGTCAAACAAGCACAATATCTATTATTAAAAGCTTACCAAATATTGCTGTCCACTTATCATAAAATTAATTTGTAATAGGGAAAGAGAGGGGCCGCGGAAATGAAAGGATGACGTAAGATGGAGAAGGGCAGAGTGGGGAAAGGAGAGAAACCCTAATTAAACCTGGCTTGGGAGGCAGGGGTGGATGGATGGATGATCATGTGAATGCCACGCATGCATACATCATGTGATGTGATGTGATGCGATGCCATGACACGCATTGAGATCTGGGTCACGTGCCTTGACGGAAAAATCACCGCTACGCTTTCCCCTCCATGAAAACGGATAACGACCGTTTAAACATATCCCCGTCCACCCCCACCCTCACACACTGCCTCCTTTAAAAAGTAGATTCTCCCTCACATCAGACCTGTTATTTTATAACTGCAATAATTTTAATGTAACTCGATCATGCACAATTAATTTCATATGTGTTGAAAATAAAATACAAAAAAGTATTTATAATTTTAGTGAAAAATATACATTAGATCACTCCCCCTATTGAAACATTTTAAATCAATTTTAACGAGCCATACCTAATGTGTTTGTTTGGATTACTGGTAGAAACTATTTTTCCAACTTTATTCACAGTATAGAGATAAATATGTGAGAGGAGACTTATCTCAACTTCTATGAATGTGTTTATTCAACGCTCACACGGACAAGCCAGCTATATAGGTTGTACTGTACTTATTTGGAAAAGCTTATTTACTCCCAAAAAGCACATTCATTAGTATTTTTTCGTAAAATGAGATAATTACCTTCATATATTTACTTCGGATTGCGTAAAAGTACTTCTCTACCGCTTTTCCAAATGGAATAGTGAAATTTTTTTATCAATTGGTCTGAGAGAGACTTTTCTTATGCCATTGTGGTAAGGATTTCATGTATATTTAAATGGTTATCCTTCTTTAAAATTGTATTAGACACTCAAATCGTCATTCAAGCAGGATGGAATGTAAGCGGCGATTTAGGATCTATCTTTTCCCTGCATGAAAGCAAAACATGCTAGTATCACAAAAGTAACGGCAAAAGGAAAATATAAGGCCGGACGCTGTGTCCTATCTCTTAACTCATGAAGTGCTTGGTTGGCGACATCGTTATCAAAACGGTGTACGTAAGTCGAGACAAAATCATTTTGAAATCTGTAAAAACCATCTCGAAATCCGTAAAAACCATCTTGAAATCCGTAAAACTATCTCAAAATCCACAAAATACCCCGGAATCTGTAAAATCCATTTTTCCAACAGAGTTCCCAAACACGTGTTTATTTAAGTAGGGTTAGATTGCTTCTCTTGTCCGGGGGGGTTGGGGTTTGCTTCACCCATCCATCCCCTGAGCTTCGTCCTCTGTTTCAGGTGTCCCTCTGCTTTTACGGTGCACAGAGTGCAATATTAGCTGCATTGCCCCCAGAGCCATACCCACGCCATCCGGCATCTGCAAAATCTCTCTCCCTCTATCTTTCTCAATTTTAAACACAACACTTTCTATCACACACACACACACACGTATCTCTCTCTGTGTGTGTGAAGTGTGTACTGTGAAGCATTTGGCTCTACTTACTGCAACAAATGGGTCGCGACCTAGTAGACCAAACTCAAAGAACGAAGCAGCACATAGAAACATAAACAGCGACAGGAAGAACGGCATAAACTCCACGCTCTTTGTTCTGATCACCAGTCTCTGCACACACACATATCATTTTCATTTCAATATGTTCATCAGCAGTGGCGGAGCCAGGACCCTGATCAGTGGGGGTAATTTTTTATTTTTAAACAATGACAACAAGCTTACAAGTGTAAATAATTTGAGTGGGTTCAAATATTAAAAATCAGTGGGTACAAAATAAAAATCTAACAAGTATTTACATATACCCCGAAACTGTTCATCAGTTAAACTGAATTGTCTGATGCAGTGAAGAAAGTGGAATCTAACTTGGCCTTAAAGGTATGTGCGAGAGAGAGAGAGAGAGACTAAAAGTACGAGGGAGAGAGACGAAGGAATGGTCTGAAGTATTACTCTCTCATCTGAACGTGATTAGTACACACACATATAGTGAGTCATATGCTAACAGAATCAGTTCTAATCTAACCATATTAGGTACAGGCTAGTCTACTTGACTACACTAGCAGGCCTTACCATGATTGAGAGGGGTGAACTGTACATGATGATGGAGAATATAGGTGCAACAAGGCCACAAAAGAGTTTTCTGGAAAAGTGGTGGAGGGCAAAGACAGAGACGACGGCCACCACACGAGAAATATTATGAGCACGAAGGCGAAGAGTCCGATGATTTTACCCATTTCTTTCTTCGTTGCCAACGCGATGGAGATCACAACGCATATGATTTCATTTCCTGCTCCAAAGCCATTGATCGTGGAAACTAATAAATTGTCGGGGCGCACAAACGGCAACCCATACCTGAATATCTGAGCACAACATCCTTATGCCCCCGTTTGGTAGGGGGAAGTGTTTCTCAGGGAGATGGAAGTAGAAATAAGTTTTAGAAACTGTTTGGTAGATGGATGATTAACCATGGGAGTAAGTTATAATTTTTAATTAAAATATGTATTTATTATATTAAAATACCAATATATCCTTAAAAAAATATTTCTCACAAAAAACCAGCAGAACATCATCACCAGAGGCCAAAAGTGCATTCACGGCCAATCTTGATTCGCCGAAAATTGTCTATTAT
>JANTPZ010010587.1:0-10724 GCA_025593235.1 Vachellia pachyceras | reverse complement strand
TGATAAGAGAACGATCCTAGGGTTAGTGCACTATATTGCATTAGTTTTAGGTAATTTTTGATTGGATCTTGAGACGACTAGAGATCGCGAGAATCATATATACAGATTAGTCTGTATTGATAACCAAGTACCACCCCACCATTAACATATACTTACTTCAATTTTTGTTGTAAAGATTGAAGAAGTTAAGTAAATTATTTTAAAGTACTTATATTGATTATTGTATATTTGTATAATTTTTAATCCATCCAGTTCTCTTTACTTTAGTTTTGGTGTATCAAATTTTATTTTATTTAAAACATTGATTCATATAATTTAATAAAAATTCAAATTATTCTATAGGTGCGCAAAAACCTGATGATCCGGTTTGATCTGATTTAGTTAATTGCAAATAAGTAATATAACCAAATTGAGTTGGGCTAACTGGTGATTGGATTGAGATAATTACTAAATATTCATGCCAATTGGTTTGGTTCATTCCGACCCGAGTTGCTTCGAGTTAGTGTTAGATTAATAAACTTCGGATTATCTTTGTATAGCATGAGTTTATACTAGACCAGACGGGTTGATATCCAACCCAAAGTATGTTCTAATTCATACAAAACCTTATATCATTCTAACTATTAAAAGATCAAACCAAAATGAAAAACAAATTGAAGGATTAAAGATTATAATAACTATTATTTTTCATCAAATTAATATGCTTGACTTATAAATTGATATACAATATAATAAATATGAATAATTTTAAGTATTATATCTAATTTCTTTAATTTTCCCGAACAATTTAATTTACTCTTTGAAATCATGCTATATAATAACTTTTTCACCTTTATTCGTTTCTTTAATTTTTAGGATACTTTACGATAATAGTTTATTGAATATCGATGTGGCGGGGCAGGACTTTTGGGTCTTGGAGTTTCACGTGGCTTGAATGGGGATCCGCATGTGATCTTGCCCCTTACTTCGTCCCTAACGATCAAAACCGACATTGGCCAAAAAAAAAAAAAAGATCAAAACCGACATCTGGCCCTTATTTAAAAGACACGTGTAGGGATGACATTCTCCCAGAAAGCAAAATGTGATTGGGTTGTGTCTACAATCAGGACCCGTCAATCCCTTTTGATAATTGGTCCACGTTTCACTATCTAAAGGGCGCATCGTTGCAACCACCCAATTATATAATTCTACAGCGTAACAAATTAATTATTTAATGATAAATGCACTAATAAAATCAGGATTACGCCAGGCGGGCCCCACCGCATCCCGTTTCAAAAAATGGGAAGCGATATCGTACGATGGACACTTGGCGATCAGGTAGGAGAGCAGACAAAGAAACCACCAGATGCTACTATACGGAAATTTTTCAAAAAATAATAAAATATACCAAATCGGGAAAACTTTTCAATTAAAATAAAAACAAATAAGGTAAGTATACTGACCCCTCATTCCTTCTCTGCTACTTAACCTTTTCCTGTTCTTTCTTCTTCTGGCGTCCCCTCCCTTTGCTAGTAATGAGATGTATTATAATTCATCACTCATCAGTCAACACTCATCCCCTCTGAGTTTTATTCATCTATTTCTTCGCTGATTTTGACGATAAGTTGATCCGTTGGAGTTTTGTAGTCATTTTATTTTTACTTTGTATATGCTTCCAAGTTCCTTTCCTTGCCTTTTTAATGTATTTCTATATCAATTGGCTCTGATTCGTAGTCCTCATCGTTCAAATTGGAATAATGGTTGATTCTGAAGTCAAGCTAGCTGATCCTTGTTAATCTGGATGTTTCGTGAATTTCTCTCACGACATATGTTTGAAAAAGAAATGACGAGTCTCTCAACAGTGTATCGCAACTGAGCCTTTTCCACCATAGTTTCAAGAAGCTCAGCTTAGCTCACTGTTCTATTATATAAGTAAACTCAAGTTCATAATCTCTTTTCTCTCTGTGTCTTATTTGATAGCGATTCAGGTTTCGTTGATTTCGTTTAGAAGTGTGGGAGAGCGGAATCTGAATTTGTGCCCGTTGAAGTAGTATATAGTAAGCTTTGATCAACTTCTGATAGTGCCCATTCAGATTTCACCAGATTGAGATCATAATGAACATCAAGAATGGGAAGAACGACCCTGCGGCCGATAACAGCGATGGCGGAAGGCAACCGGGGAATTTTTCCCTGACACGACAGCCGTCCGTCTATTCTTTGACGTTCGACGAGTTCATGAGTACCATGGGAGGTCCAGGAAAGGACTTTGGGTCCATGAACATGGATGAGTTGCTCAAGAACATTTGGACAGCTGAAGAAATGCAAACAATGGCGTTCACAGGCGCTGTTCAACCGGCCACTGGTCTCTCTGGTGGTGGCCATTTGCAGAAACAAGGCTCATTGTCCCTGCCACGGACAATCAGCCAGAAGACAGTGGATGAAGTCTGGAAGGATATTTCCAAGGAGGGGATTCCTTCTGGTTCTGGGCTCAATCTGCCTCAGAGGCAGCAGACTTTGGGAGAGATGACGCTGGAGGAGTTCCTGGTCAGAGCCGGCGTGGTAAGAGAAGATATACACTTAGGCGGAAAGCTAAACGGAGGGATTTTCGCCGATTTGTCTCGGACAGGGAATCATAGTGGTTTAGAGATGGGTTATCCGCAGTTCAACAAGGGTGCAGGTTTAGTGGGAAGCCCGATTCCCGGGAATAACAACGATTGTCTAACTCTTCAATCGCCGACCAATTTGCCGTTGAATGTTAACGGGATTAGATCGAATCAGCAACAGCTGCCTAATTCACAGCCACCGCAGCTGCAACCGCAGATACTTCCCAAGCAGCTTGCTATGCCTTATGCAACTCCAATGCCATTAATGAGCAATCAAGAAATCAAGAGCGGGATAGTGGGACCTGCCGATCAGAATCTAAAGAGTAATATAGTTCGAGGCTCTGCACTGCAAGGCGGAGGGATCGATGGTATGGGTTTAGGACATGGTGGTGTTCACGTAGCTACAGGATCCCCGGCGAATCAACTGTCGTGGGACGAAATTGGGAAGATTAATGGTGATACTTCATCAGTATCGCCAGTTCCTTACGCATTCAAGGGTGGTTCAAGGGCGAGGAAGAGCAGTGGAGCTGTGGAGAAGGTAATTGAAAGGAGGCAGAGGAGGATGATAAAGAATAGAGAATCAGCTGCTAGGTCCAGGGCCCGTAAGCAGGTGAGTTTTTTTTTTTGGGGGGTGGGGGTTCTATAAACACGTTCTCACCTTCCCGCCAATCCAGCATCTTTTTTTTTTTTTAATTGACTTGTTGGAATTTTTCTAAATTTAATAATCGAGTTTGCTGCACTTAGTCATTCAATGGATTGAATGCTTGAATTCAAGAGTATAGAACTTCAACCTATTTGGGTTGTAATGAAATTAGTGGACTGATTAAAGTTTATATGAATTCGTGTTTTCCCAAGACTCTTTTATCGCATTGCCATCTGGATTAGCTGATCTTACACAAGCACACTATGAATGTAATTCTGGCAACCTCAATAAGAAAAAATTCCTCATATTTAATTAATAACTTCAATTATTTCAAGAATAAAAATAATATGACATGATGAGAAGTTGCCTTATTTTAATTGCCATGGTTGGCATGCTGTACAATGTTTTAATAGCATAGTCGTAAAATTCTTAAAGTGGGGACATAATGTGGGAAGAAGCTCCCGATGGATTTTATGAAATCTATCATTTCACCTTCATCTTCCACTTTCTCTTCTTCCAGGCATATACCATGGAATTGGAAGCAGAAATTAAAATGTTGAAAGATGAAAACCAAGAACTTCAAAAGAAGCAGGTAATATTTTTCATTGCAGAATATTCTATGCAGATGCTGGTTCACATGCTGAGTCATCCATGTGGCTTAAGTTCACCTACACTTCTGTAATTTTTTTTTCTGATGCATCATCTTTTTGGCATCTGCAGGTTGAAATCATGGAAATTCGGAAAAAACAAGTAAGTTGGGCCTTTGTTTACTTCTCTTGCGCCCGTTGAGGGTTCTTTTCCATCTTATATGTTTAGTCTGACCTTTTACTGCTCATGAAGTCTAACTTCTAGAAACTAGAAACATGAGCAATAACTGGAGCTTAGCATACATGTACATGAATAGGGAAGCCATAAATATATATGATTCTGTCTATCAAAGAGTAGGTATACGTACCTTTCATGATCATCAATCATCGTAGCTTGAATCTTAAAGTTCATTTGGTGGAAAATGGTGATGTGATGGTATACCTGGCTTGAACTCCCACCTAATATTAGTCTCCCACTTTATTACGAGTGAATTCTGCGAGGATGGGCTATCAAATGACTTTCTCTGCGTAGAGGTTTTTATATTGTGCTCTTACATGGTGCGTGTTCTTATGTCCTGCATTTTCCTCGTGGTTGTTGAGTTGACCCGATCATTTTAGGTAGAATTCGTAGAAAATATGCATTAGCTAATTGTTGTGATTTAGCGACCCATTATTAACTACCCAGCTTCAAATCTTCAGGGGTTTTTTGGGGGGGGGGCAATAAAGGTAAGAAATATGCTTTTTGGTATTATATTGTAGCTAAATTGGAAACCGCATCAGCACACGGTTGAAAGAGTACGATGAGAGATAAAAGAAAACCTATAGATAGTTCACTGTCTCATCTGATTCCAATATTCCTTTCATTCTGATTAAAACTGTTCCTTCGTATTTCTGCCAATCCGCACCTAGCCATGGCCCCTCTGCTTGTTACATTGTGGCTGAAAACATATAGCCGTTTTGTTGAGCTCATCATCTTTACCCAACTGAATATGTTTAATAGATTACAGCTGCCAAGTAGCTGAGGTTGTTTTCTGGATGGAAATTGGTCTTATTTATTTATTTATTTGTTGGGAGCTGTGCCTGTTTTGCAAGCAAGGGTTCGTAAAAAATCCGTTAACTATCACAAGAACCCCAAGTTTCCATCATTCTTCTAGCCTGTTAGTTCTCTAATGGGTAATTCTCCCTAAATGATGCATGTGTTCGATAATTCTGAACTAGCAAGAAACAAGTAACATTGGAAATTTCTTTCTTCGTGAATATTTCCGTTCCATTATCTACTCATTTGAAGTTGTATTTTGGGGCCGCCTGCACGGGTACTCTGAATCTTTTGAACAGAATTATGGACTATTAGTCCATCATCTTCGTTTAGAAAACTTTGTTATAAACCCTCACCATCATTTATTTTGAAATTGATCCCTACTTTTCTGTCATTCCCAGATTATGGAGATGATAAATATGCATCGAGGAGTCAAGAAAAGACGCTTAAGGCGAACTCAAACCGGACCGTGGTAGAATGAAAATGGTGAAATGATGCCGATGTAGGGTAAATGCGTGACTACATGTACATACTTTCAAATAGCTTCTAGATTTGCGTTTGAGAGTTTGATATGTAGCTTCTACTTTGGACACTGTTGCTAGGAGATGAGATGTGTTTTAGCACACGTCCAACTTCATGTCATATTTGGAAAACACACGTGCAAATTATTCGTCGCCGGATATGATTCGATAGAAATTAAGTTTTTGGGTTAAATTTTGTGCCTTTCATGGTATTACGGTTTATATAGGACCCTTGAAGAATAGACCGGCCTTGTCTCCTTTGGGCCAGTTGTCAGCCTTGAATTTATCTCATCCCTGTGCGGTGCAGGTGTTTGAATTGTTCTTAATTCAAAGGCAATTTATCAAAGTTGATTGGATAAGTGGTAAGCAGCTTATTCCAACTTAAGAAAGGTCTTGACTTTGAGTCTTTACGTATGCAGAAGCCATCATTGGAAGACTCACCCATTATTTCCTCGTGTGCGACGCTGGTCGGGTCTGGATGAGTCCAAGTGAAACTCGGAAACTAGGCGGGAAAAAAAATAAAAATTCAAAGGCAATTTTGTGACAACATTTTTTACCCAGTACAAAGCAATGAAAAGCGCATCCCCATACTGAGGGTAGTTTGAATTAGTAACACTGATTCAAAACTATATTCAAAATGATAGTAGTGTGTGTTTATGAATTCGTTAGGAGAAAGGAGTTTATGGAATTTAAGAAGAATTTACGGATTTTAAGATGCTTTTTTATAAATTTCAAAATATTTTTTGTCTTAACATACGTGCAACATTAGGAAAAAGATTTTTCAAACATACACAGAATCGTTGTAGATCCCTTTCCTTTGTAGTGATTTTGACATGTGCAACATACAACAGAGCTTAAAACCAGTGTCACTGGCCCCTCTCTGGGGGCAGACTGTTGCCATTCAAATTGTCATAGGGGTTTAGGGATATGTATATTACACGCCACCTAGGTCGATTCACCCTGTAGCTAACTAAATATATAAAAGTTGTGAAGGATTTGACATTTTTTGAGTTAGAAAAGAGGTTTACAGGGTCCAAAATCAAAACACAACAGCAGACACCGATCTGGTACATAAGAAATTGCATTTCTGCTGAAAAATTATCAAGCATGATGCCCAATCGACAAGATCCAAAAATTATAATCATAATCGGAACTCAGAAGTAGAATGCCACAAAAATTCTCAGGAGGGAGGGAGAGAGAAGAATCAATACCCCTCGTTATACAACAATAAACTAAGATGTCAGTTACACTAACAACACTAAAGCAAAAACCAAAGAGCAAAAGTTTCAGTCAATCTCATCATAATATTTATCTTCAGAAAATCAAGGAGGATCCTTCGTATCCTAAAACTAAAAAACATACATGAGCAGTGACTCACAGATGAGCCAACTGAGCTTTTCTCTGCGAGCGTATTCTCTGCAGAACTCTCTGAACTCGGTTCTGCTGGTAGTGTAGTGAAATACCGGATCTAATATCTTCGCTTTTTGCTGTTTCATTGTTGTCTGAAGCTTCATGCTCAGCAAGAAGCAAGGGAGACACCTCAGGCATGAAATCAATTCCTGCCAGGTGTTGAGCCCACTTAAAAGGGCGGGAAGTTCTATCACCATTGAACATAGTAGCATCCCCAACAATGAGCTTGGCTGACTGCATCACCAACCAAAAGGGTTATCATGACACAAACAATATAATTGAAGGAATAAATGAAGGATACAGATACACAAATGAAGAATGAGCCACTGATATGAGTGAGAAAAAATCCTATTCACATACCTGGTGAGGGAGCTCGAGACCCTTGTCATCAGGAAATAAATTGCACAAAATGTCATTGTTGGGACCGTCATCAGAATCAGATGCTTCGATTCCAACACATACAATATTCAGCTTCACCAAGTATTCAAATGTTAGAATGATGAGTTTTGCCGACTTAAAATCAGAAACTCCATCGTCATATACATGGAGATTGATTTTAAGTGGATGAACTTGCAATATGTCTGAGTGGTAAAGACTCTCCTTGCCTTGAAGCATCCTAGGCCTTTTTCTTTGTCTCTGGACATCTTCTATGTCATCAGGTGCTTCATCTTCTAATTTGGTAACATCGAAGGAGGTGGAAATACCTGGGTGTTAAAACCACATTACAATAAAATCCTAAATTTTCTATTGGGGTGGAATAATATAGTAAATGTCAAATTTGAACGGTGTCAGAACTTCATACTCAGACACTTGAGAATTACAAAACCAGGGTGAACACAATTAAAAATAGACGTTCAATTACCATATATTATCCTAAGGTAAGATATACAGAACAACAAATCTTTACATACAATATTGCTTTTTTTTTTAACCCAAAAAACAGAATCTTAAACAATTAAAAACTCTATCCTTCAATCTTTGGATTCTGTTACTATTTACACATATCATAAATCTTTCTTTTTTTTTTCCAGCAATTATCATCGTCTTAGACAATATTGTCAGATTAATGGTCTAGTATAAGGTTTAATCATTAGAAAGATACAAAAAGGAAAGATCCATAATCCCTTGTCAATAGACTCGAAGCCAACTACTACACTACTGGCTAACATTTTGATGCCACTCGAAGAATGCCAGAGTTTAAATGTCAACTCATTTACCAGTGTCCTTATAGGCTTGATGACGGGCAAATGTTTGAGCATCTTTTAGGCTTCCTATGATCTCCATATCAATCGATTCCCCAAATGCTTCCTTTTGAGCCAATAGCTGCGAGTAAATCACATAAAGAGGTGGTGGAAGCAACTCTGCTGAACTGGGGTGCTTTAGTTTCCTACTTTGCTGAACTCCTAGTTGGCTTTGTATTGGCAAGGATGCTTTCTTAAGAGACTTGAACTGTGAAGGGAGACTTGACAGGAATTTTTTTCGGTTTGCAATTGCATCCAAGAGGATTTTCTTTTCTTGTTCCATTTTGTTGTGAAGTTTGCAGAGCTCCTTGCGCTGATGCAAAATAGTAATCATTATATCGCATCTAACTCTATTCAGTTAAAGAAAAGACAATGAAGACAGATAACTAAAACAAGCAAAAACAGACAAAAATGTCCGATTTTAATTACTGGTTATTAGTAAAGACAAAATTTGTAGCATTGATATTCCTCCAAGCGTTGATACATGGAATCTAACATCTATCACATGCATAAATCCACCTGATTGCCGATTACCTATTCTTACCTGGAATAACTCAAAATTGAGCCTCTTCAGCATCAAATTGTGTGCACCGTCATTTGACAATACAGAATGCTTGATGTTGTCAGGGGCATCGCGAAAAAATTCTTCATCTGTTACCAGTTCAATGTCAGAATATTTTGACTTGAAGTCTTTGCAAGTCTTTATTGCTTTAACATAGTGGCCTTTCTCATACATAAGGTTTTGAAGCTGTAGACTTGAGAAGTCTATCAGCGCCTTTGCATGTTCCGTTTCCATTCTAACGCGGTCTTCCTCTAGCAAGATGGAACGGTTTGCCTGAAACATATAAAATATATATATATATATGCGCCTTTGGCTTAATATGAAGCGCATTCATCGTTTTGGACCTAAAGCTTGGTACATGGAATAGTAGGGATTGAATGAGAAACATGGATCATGAGATTGCTGAATAGTGTGTAGATAGCTAAAATCATAAAATCACAAACAATTTGGGAATAGGAATAATAACTTATGGGAAGCGGATGCTATCTCGAATTAAACAAAAGATAGCTCATTTGAATTGGCAGAGCAGAAACCATTTTAACTACGAAGTTAGTCATAATCCCTAGAGCAATCAAGACGAGTAGAGATGGGAACCTGACGGAGAGTGATGAAGTTGAGGAACATCTGGGTGACGAGCTCTCTGAGCTGCGATTTGGGTATACCCCCTCTCTTAACAGAAAGCATTTCGGCGACGATATTCTCCGCCGAAGCCTTGCAATTTTGCAGTACTTCGTAAGGAGATTCCTCCAGCGTGCGCTGTTCCCCGGAGTGCGCACCTTGTTTGTCTTCGTCTTCCATTTTTCTTCCCGCTGTTAATTGCCCGCCAACACGCCGGAGTACCCAATTACAGAATCGTGTCGGCGTGTGAGCTGAAGAAACGCACTTTAATCCTGCTTTTCCCCGGCTAGAAAAAAACTGTACTGTACAATTTACAAGCGCGATCAACAAATATATATGATAATTATATATGTCTTTAAAATAAGAGATCTTTTTATTCAAGAAAGAAGATAGAACGGTACGAAAAAGGGTGGGCTTCACCAGAAAACGGACTGGGTAAGAAGGCCTAGAAGCCCACGACAAAAACATGAGACCCAGTGATAAAACAAAACACCCTTCACAAACCAGACCCAAATCTTTATTCCATTTATTTAAAAAGAAAACAAAGTGTTAATTTTAAGGAATAAAATCAAACGGGCCAAAGCCCCCCGGGGGTTTTGTCTTTCAGGAATTTAATTTAAAGCAAAGCTCACGGCCATATGTTTGGATAGTCTGTTGAGAGAATGGACACATATTCTAAAGTAAATATGTGAGATGAATTTTGTCTCGATAAGCGTGGGAATGGATTTTGATTGTCCAAACGGGCTAACCAAACAAGCCTTGTAATGTAATGGCATAGAAACTTAGGGCCCGTTTGGTAAGAAGAATTGATTTTGATGGAAATGGATATGGATATGGAGATGGATTTTAAAATTACGTTTGGTATGTCATGAAAATGAAGATGGAATCCATATATTTTTTTTATGAATGTTGATTTTTTTGGAAATGTAACAAAAAAGATTATTTTGTATAAAGGAGGATATTTTGGTCCAAAAAATTTAGGCTCCATAGAACCCAAATGAATTCCATAGGTTTGGATATGGAATTGAAATTGGGTGTATATGTGGAATTGAATTCTACATGGAATTGTAATTCCATCGTACCAAACATGCCAATATCATGGAATTCAATTCCAATTCCATTTCCATCTTCCCATTTCCATCATACCAAACAAGGCATTACAAGAGGTCAATCCTTTTTTCTTCCGAGCATAAATAGCCTCCTGTTAGGACCATTATTAAAGTTTTGCGCATGCTAAAGATCTCTCTCTCTTGGGTTTTGAGCCAAGAAATCCTGCGGGCATGGAGGACACAGGTCAGCGCAAGAATCCACCGGACCGGCCACCGGAAACAGAAGGGGATGGTAGGAACAAGAAGAAGAAGATGGAAGAAGTGCCACAAGAGATAATGGACGATCAAATGGAAGAAAAGGAGCAGGACACAAATAATCATAGTGGGGATGCCAATGGGGCAACAAATGCAAAACCTAAACCACCATCTTATAAGCAGCTGTTGATGGGATACAATGGTTTAGCAAATGGGAGTT
>JANTPZ010010584.1:0-12536 GCA_025593235.1 Vachellia pachyceras | reverse complement strand
CCAAAAGTTGGTTAGAGTAAAAGTCAGTTTTACCTATGTTAATCCAAACAATCCCTACAATGTCTGACACTGACTTCTTGCTGCCATTTTTGTTACAGTACAACAGATCACAGCATGAACCAGAGAAGAAGGCAGAGATGTTGAAGCAAATTAGGGACAAAGAGAATCACAGAAGGCACATAGATAATAGTGTGGGATTAATCGGCCTGTTTCTGTACGGACCAGGAAAGAGTTCTTCAGTATTGGACCAAGTGAGAGGACCTGGTTTGGCACTTGTGGATGACTGGACATGCTTGAAAAATATGGTAAGAGTATTTGAAACAGAGTGTGGCTCTCTCACACAATATGGTATGAAGCACATGAGGGCATTCGCCAACATATGTAACAGCCGTGTCTCCGCCACCGCCTTCCAGGAGGCTTGCCGGGCGGCGTGCGGTGGCTATGATGCAGGGGAGATGCATCCAGCAAACAGGGGATATAGTGCTTGATTTTTTTCTGTTTTCCTCTTGCTATAGAAGATATGGTGAAAATTTTAGTGTTCTTTGTATTATTAAGTTTGAGATTGTGCAGGGAGGATTTTGGTTTTGCTTAGGAAGTAAATATTAGTTTGTTTGTTAGTGGATGAGAAGGTCGATTTTCTCTTGACTCACTCCCTCCGATCTTAAATGTAAGATCCAATTTTTAGTATAAAATGGTTTGTAATTGATTTAGGCAATTATGATTGAACCAATTCGTATATATAACACAGTATTGCCCAATTATTTAAAAAACATTTTAATTTCAAGATGAAATTCTCCTGAATGTAAAAGGACAATATGAAATATAATATTTCTTAATATCAAAGTAGTAAATACTTCTCTCCATGCCCATTGATCTGAAGCAGTAATCCATAGTGCTCATGATCCAAACAGAGCAGCTGAAAACACATAGGACAATTAGAAGAAACAGGAGGTTCTCTTCTTAATAATCATCACCTTCCATCAAAGTTATTGGTGACTAACAAATCGAGTAAAACCCTAAACTAAACTGGATTCATACTTAATTATGATATTTTAAATGTAATCAATGTGATATATACTATATAATTAAAATATCTAACATGGAAGAGAACGTATTTATATAACTGCCCATGTTTTTAAGAAGAATGAAGACAAGTTTAATCAATTCAAGAATGTGAAAAGCGCACACAATTATAGCAATAAGAACAGATATGTAAATTAAGGGCATAATTACATAACACATAATTATATATGTCTCTCCGTAGCCATTTGGCCATATGAATATATAGGTTAATCATAAATTTCAAATTGCACAATAAAGTGAATGCAACATTTTTTTTCTTTTACCAAAGCACATATATTCTTCTATTGCGGGCAATCATGTTAGTGACGCAATCGGGTATTAATTGTAGGAACTTCTTTCAATTCGAGTATTGGTTCACCATATTTTGATGAATTAACTCATTCCACTATACTCGATCCCGTTAATATTGTATTTGCAGAATTGCAACTCCTATTTTGTCCCCTTTGTATTTTCTACCTTATAAGGGCCAAGTGGGCTGGCCCCCCATTGGGCCCTTTTCTTCTTTTGAGCAATTGGGCGGGCCTTTCTCCTGACTGATCAACCTTTTTTTAACGGTCAAGTAGGCCCAATTCATCTGACCTTGAGTTTTTCCCTTGTCGAACACATGACTTTAAGGAATGACCTCTGAATGTTTCACTAACAAAGTTTATGTACCAACGGTTGGTTGGATCAAGTGGTAAGCGGTTTATTCCAGCTTAAGCAAGGTCTCGAGTTCGAGTCCTTGTGTATGCAGAAGCTACCGTTGGGAGATTCACCCACCATTTCCAGATGCGCGATGCGGGTCGGGTCCGGATTAGTCGGGGCGAAGCTCCGGAAACTGGGCGGAAAACCAAAAAAAACAAAGTTTATGTTCAGCTAATGAGAGTTGGCAAAGACGGTAAGGAACGGGCACAACTCCCACAAGGAGGTGAGTTCGATTCCCTCTGCCGTTGTGAGGGCTCCTTTGGTAGGCGATCTTGTAGGTCCCTTGTAAGTGTTCAAAGAGCCATGGGGTCGTACCCTGGCCTTGGTGGGGGACAGATGCCAAACCCACATAAACTTTTATGTATCTAAAAAAACAAAGGCTATGTTCAGCAAAAATAATTAGTTCCTCGCAAGTTTTGAATCTTGCCTAAGGGAAGTATCCAAACTTAGTGCCTAAGAGTATTTGAAATATAATTGACCTCAATAAGAAAATATAAAATATATTTATGTTAGTAAAAGGGGAAAAAGGCTACAATGCTTTTAGAGACTGAACCCGTTTAACCCTTATTGCTTGGCAAAGGTAAAGTGATATACTCCCTCTTGTCTTATTTGCAGGAGATTTTCTACAAGTTTTTTTTTTGTCTTTTTTATAAGAGATTTTGATAGTTTCAATAAGCATTAAATATTTTTTCCATGGATGCCCATATTTAATAAGGTAGTGAGAGAGTAGAAATTAACATAATATTAGAATTTAGTGTAATCAATAAAGGTAATATTGTAAATCACTTGAATTTTATGATAGATTTAATACTTTTAACTGTTTTTATTGAGATATATATATATATATATATATGAATTAGTTAGAAGAATATTATAATAGAATCAAGGAAGTAAATATTAAGGATTCAAACCCTATTGATAGGGAAAAAGAAGGGGAGGGGGAAGTCACTTGAGACTTAGTAGAGCAAATTAATTTCATTTCCACATCAATAAATTAATTGTCAAGTATTTTAGGACAATTGGTTCTTTCAAGTTATATATTAAACAAAGGAACACCATTGGGTTGTAAATGGTATGCACTTAAGTGTCAAATAAGGTCACTATTAAATCCCTGAACCTGTATGTGTGTGTTTGTAATGCTTCCTGGTTAGATGAGGGAATACAAACCCCTACATCCAAGGAGTAAAGTTCCTATACTAGAATTTAGCAATTTTTTTGGTCTTAAACTGAAATTAAATTTACTACTGGTATCAAGCTGTCATTATTTAATAGGGTAAAAAAGGGAAAAAAACCAACATTGTTGTTTAAGCTGAATGTTATAGTTTACTGGTTATATAAAAAAGAGGCTGGTTAGCTGCACTTGCCCTTTCACACCAACTGGTATTCTTAGAGCAGTACTGAAATGCATATAAATAATTTTTTACTCCTAATATTTTACTATTAAATCGTTACATCATTCATAGTATCTGCATTAAAATAATAATAATAATAATTAAAAAATTGCAACAATGATCTCATCTCTGTTATATATATATGTGTGTATATATATAGACACACACACTAAACATTTCAAAACACTGAATATAAGACTTTAGCTAGGGTTGAGGCACATGAAAAGTTGATATATAGGACTATCTGTTTCTTATAAAATAATAAGGAGAGAACACACTAACACATATACACAGGCACATCAGATTTAACTAAAGACCAATTTAGTTTAATTCAATTCAGGACCACAAATTGAATATGCTGAGCTATGTTGTCTTAGAATGCTTAAAATAAAATTTTAATTAGTGGATGGTGGTAGGCACATGAGAGTAAAATTAAATTGAGAATCATCTCCAACAATTATATAATTTTAGTCCAATTAATAAAAAGTTGACTCATAATTTATAAGATCGTGAATTTAAATATCATGATGAATGTAAGGATTTCATTGGTGAGTGATTTAAAAATATATCTATAAAAGTTGAATTTCGATACATGTCTTGACTCTAACTTCTCAATGAGCCACTACAAGAAAAATGTCAATTAGCGACAGAAAAATCCATCATTAAATGGCTATTTTTCATCTGAAAATTTTCATTTAGTGACAAAAAATATTAGCGAACCTGGTTTTAGCGACGGAAAATAGTCATTTAGCAATAGATTTTCCGTCACTAAATGACATTTTTCTAATAGTGAGCACTCAGATCACAACTCATCTAAACTCTCAAACTATTCCTAACCAAACAAAAAATTGAGAAGGATTGTTAATGGATAAAAAATTAATGAAGAAAGAGAGGGTAATGATTTCAAAGTCCACCATGTCAAAATTTGGTTTGTTGTCATTTCTCAATCTTATTATGAGTGTTATAATTGGGAGTGTTATATTGAAGCAGACACACAAACCAAAAGCTATAATGCTATTTGCTCTTGTGGTGCTACTCACATGATTATGTGTTTGTTTATTCCAAATTATATTCCTATTGATTTCTTAATTTTTTTGGTCTTTCCTAAGTGAGCAATCCAATTAAGCTCCCCTGAAGAGCCACGACCACGACATCCACAAATATTATAGCAACACCAAGGCAGCATTATAATATTTTTTTTATTGATTATTAGTTTTCTACCATCACATTTCATCTGCCAAACAAATCATTAAAATGGTACATATGATCATGCTCATTTGCATGTGTTTCTGTGCCATTACTTGACCTATCCCTCACCAAGTTCAGTTGCAGGTTTTTTTTTATTTAACATATATTCAAAAGTTTCAAAAAAATTGAAAAAGGAAAAAAGAGGGAGAAGAAAGAGACAGTTACTCTTTAAAATTTGGATTGATGAGTAAGAAACGATTCAATATTTCTTCGAAGAAATTTTAAAAGTTTTAAATTCTTGTAGATGGAAAGGTTCACATTACTCTTAGTTACCCCAATTAATTATGATCCAGTTTGCAGGCTCTTGCCCCATTATTCTTTGGTTTGTTAAATAAAATAAAATCAAATATATATCTAATGGAAAAATGATGGAAAAAGTACCTCGAAAACAGTGAATCCCAGAAAGGTGATTCGAAATTTTAAATCCTAGACAGATGATAGTACCTCGCGCGTCTTTACCCAAGTTTTAATGAAATGTCCTCATGCCCCTGAAACAGCAGTCTTCAGTACCTCGCGCGTCTTTACCCAAGTTTAAAGGAAATGAAGTGACGGATTCGATTAAGTTCTTATCTAATTCAATTAAGTATTTCTAAACCACCGTATTATTGCACTTTCTACACCGTTGGGGAAAAATTCGGTTTAGAAAGTTCATTCGAATGGAAAAAAGATCATTCGAATGAGTTTACTCTTTATAAACGATTTAGAAAACTTAAACTTCAAAATGTTGTAACTTGCTCATTTCAACTCCAAATTTGACAAATGACTTATCATTGGAAAGCCCTTTGAGTCTACTTTCCAATAAAACAAATTGTAAAATTATATGATTTCTGATTTGAGAGATATTGGAAAAAAAACCAAACATGTATCAGGAATACGTATATTCCATATATATGTTTGGTTTTTTTTCCAATATCTCTCAAATCAGAAATCATATCATTTTGAAATTTATTTCATTGGAAAGTATACTAAGGGCTTTTCAATGATAGGTCATTTTGGCAAATTTGGAGTTGAAATGAGCAAGTTACAGCATTTTGAAGTTTAAGCTTTCTAAATCGTTTATAAAGAGTAAACTCATTCGAATGAGTTTTTTTTCATTAAAACTTAGGTAAAGACGTGCAATGTACTATCATCTGTCTGAGATTTAAAATTTCGAATCACCTTTTTGGGATTCAATGTTTTCGAGGTACTTTTTCCATTATTTTCCCATATCTAATACTCAATTCGATCCTAAATGTAGATGTTAAATAATTGATTCACATATGGTAACTTTTTTTAATTAAGTTAATTATTTATAAAGCTCTGTGTTGGTTTTTCTAAAGTTTAAGGAAAAAATTATAAACTTAAGAGATAGAGAGAATATATTGAAGTCTTACATTATGATCAAAATAATTGTTTTTATCTTTGTGGAAATAGAATCTTAATAATAAAAAAATCCAAGATCTGCAAGGCCAATTCTTATATAGACTAAATGTTTATTTGTATATTGGTTGTTATGATTAATTAAAGAGGGTCTTGATCAATAATTGCTACTACCAAATTACCACAAAATTGTGGGTAGTATGTATTTTTTTTTGTAGTTCTATATATGTGTGTGTGTGTTATGTGATATGTTGCTATGAAATTAATTAGTTTCATTGTAGAATGTAGAGAGAAAATAATGAGATGAAAAAAAAAATTAATCCCTCGTAGGCTCATACAATTTTAAAGGAAAATGACATAGAAGGACCTCATCATAAGATGAAAATACAATGATGACCCCACATTCGGAAAAGTAGAAGAACCTAGATCTTTGACAGGTTTTACTTTGAAATTTTTAATGATCATTAAAATGGGCTAGTTGATATGACTATCATCTCTTATCAATTGACTAATAATATTATTTTCATTTACAATTGATAATAAATTGATAATCAATAATTTATAATTAATCTAGGTTTTGAGGAGGTTTTAGTTTTTATATTTTAAGGATCATAAAATTGCTGGAAATTATGTGCAAATTGTAAATGGGACTCATGTGAAAGGTATGTTAACACTTCAAAGTCTAAAAGTCGACTACCCATCTTATTGATTGAGGGTATGTTTGTCGTACCATTACAAAATTACATTTATACATATTGTTGAGATAAAACTCTTTTTACATATTTATCTCGTAGAATATAAATTACATTGAAAAAATGTTTTGTACTACTAATCCAAACAGGTGATGAGTAATATTGTTTTCATTTACAATTGATATTCAATAGTTTATAATATAATTAATCTTTAGGAAATTCCAATCCCATCTAGTGAGAGATCCATTATTAACAATTTATTGTCCTCTTGTTGTTTACATATAATTCTTTACAATTTACAATTGATATGTAAGACTTTATAGTCAACCTATTAAGAACCTGCCCTTATTATAAAATTAAGTTAATACAATCTTTGACATTATTATCTTTATTTTATTTTAGGTCTATCAAGTTTTATTTGTTTGAAATATTAGTCCATGTAATTAAATAAAAATTTGGATCATTTAGCTCTTTAAGGGACCAAAACCCATGATTTGAAATTTAAGTGACTAAAATTAAAATGAGGATAAATTTGAGAGACCAAATTTGTATTAGCCCATAAAAGTTTGACAATTTAATTTGGATACAAAATAGCATGAGAAAATGTGTGTGTAATGTTCATTTCTTTTTCCCCTCTTATTCTTTCCACCTTTCTCTCTTCCAGTTCTACAAAGAACTTTGAAAGTAAAAGAACCCTATAGGAGATATCTAGATTCATTTCTACTTGTATGTATCACACTCTCTTCCCACTTTACAAAAGAAAAACTATTAACAATACAAAACTTTAAATATTCCTTGCACATGATCATTTCTTATCGGAATTTTTTTTATTGGCTCTTATAATGATTCCGAATAATTGTTTCCACCAAACTGATCAATATAATCATCAATACGAAAATTTCAGTATCATGTTTTTCCTCTCAGATCTCGAGCCCTTTCTATACATGTTTGCTATGTAACAAGTCATAACTGGTCTTCCAATTAATTAATTTAGTGGCAGATATGATTCATCTGGTGGTTGATTTCTTTAGCTATCAATAATTATGATCCCTGGTTCATGCATTGGGATGATTATTTTAATTTTAATTATTACTACTCTCTTATAAAGTTTATTTACTACTAGCTAGATGTAGTTTTGATCCTTATAGTATAAAAAACACATTCATTACAAGAATTAATTAGTGTTTTTGTATATAGATCAAGTTCTCTTCTGGATAAGTTAGTGGAAGAAACAGTAGCACCCTGTGAAAAGTAATTTACTAATTATATTTTGCAGCGTAAAGACACTCTATTTTATTGATTCTGATCATCAGGTGGGATCTTTAGATGTTACGTGTGCTTTGCGAATAATAATGACCCTATCAATTCAGTTTTGATTTAAATAAAATAAACGTGGTTAACTAATCATTTATGAATTCCTTTTCTTTTTCTTTTTGCTACATATGACCATTTGCTATGCAAAACTTCCTCCGTTTTTAAATATAGACCTCTATTTCTAAATATAAACATATATTTATACTGTAAATTACATTAGAAATAGGGTGTGTGTGTATTTAGGATTGGAGGGAGTATTATATATTATAACAATTTTGTATGTTGGCATACCTTTCTCAGCATAATTTTTCATGTCAATATGTCATATAATAGATACTTTAATAAAACAATAAGGGTACAAAATTATTAACGTAATTGAAATGAGAATATTAAAATGAATGTGTCTTGTTCAACCTCCATCGCTACATGATTGTGCTTGCCTAAATCCAAAAAAATGCGACTATCATAGAAAAAAAAAAATAAGATTCGTAATAAACATAGTACATTTGATGCCTACTGAAAATCGAGTAAGATGTTTTTGACATGAACTAAGAAATTCTTTGCAGGTGATGGTAGCAAATCAGATGGCATATATGGAGTTTTCTTAGGAGTAGAGAAAGATGGAAGAAAAAACTCAATGAAATCATTAAGTATGACATTTTAGTTCATAATATTGAAACAAAAAGCTCTCCAAACAAATTCCATCACGTGCACCAAATTCCAAATAACTCTTAATCATTCTTCTTGTTTGTTTTTTTTTTTTTGAGACTGACTGTGAAAGAAAAGATTAAAATTGGGGCTTGATGTGTTTGTGTTGCGCGTGTAAAGGCTCCTACTTTATCATCACCTCAACTCAACAACCGAACTCAAATAACACAAACCACGCTTTTTCTTTTTGTTTCTTTCTCATCAACTTCTGGAATCAACGCGTCTGTCCCAATAACATATACACACACACTATAGGATTCTTAATGCAAGACCTTTTAGTAGTGTAATTTGCACTCTATCAAACGGGGTTTTACACTTATGGCTCGTTTGGTAGCATGGAACTGGACATCTGGAATTTGAATTGAGGTTGGAAGTGGAAACTTGACTTATTTATTTTGCTGGAACTCATTTCCATGGAATTGTCATTTCCACAAAAATGATGGAAGTGGATTCCATATGGCTACACTCATGGAAGTGAGATGAGTTCCATGGAAGTGATATTTATGACTATTATATCCTTATCCATTTTATTAATTGACCAACTTTACCCTCTTATATTGTCTTATATTAGTCTTTTCATATTATAAATATAAATATTTAATTAAAATAATACATTACTTCTTCCAGCATATCAAATATACTTTTTATCTCAATTTCACTTCCAATTCTATCAAAATCAATTCCGTATACCAAACGGGGCATTAGAGTTGAGTGAATGAGTGTGTGTGTGTATTCTCTTATATTCAAAATACAAATTTTAAATAACTTTGGTACAATTTTAGCAATAATGTTTTTTGCAATAAGTGTATGGTATAATAAAACTTTCAAGGGTGTAAAAGTAACGCAATATTTTAAAAAGTGGTGCAGTTTTAGTAACTTCATTGAACTGACACAAATGTCCATATAAAGCTAAAGAGAGATAAACATTTTGATCAATTTAACTGAGTTGTTAATATTACACCATTTTAACATATTGTATCTAATTTTGCACTCTTCAAAACTTAGTTGTGGTAGATACTCCTATCTAAAAATTTCATTGCTAAACTTGTAAATTAACCCAAAAATATAACTTGCTTCCTAAAGTACCCTCATTTGTGGGAAGAGTGAGTGGGAGAGATGATGAATGAAAGAAAGATGATAAATACATATAATTAATTAGGAGTAAAATTGAAAATAATGCAATAAATGATAAGACAAATCAAACCTCAGCTTATATGAAAAGATCAAACCCCCTCGCAAATTTAAAATTTATACTTTAAATCAGAGAGGGAGTATATACACACACACACACACATCATTGGAGCATAGCCATGCACATAAACTAATTAAATGTATATAACCTTGAGATAAATCCTATTAAATTGACTTAACTAACTGCATTCCAATATACATTTATATGTATGTGAGGCTATATATATAGGAAATAGAGGCCTTTAATAATTAGGTTGGAGAATAAAAGGAATCATATTGCTTAATTAAAGCAGTGGAATTTTCTTTTAAATGTACAGAAAGTAACAGGTCGTATCTTTATTTGTGATCCGTTGATGTTATCTTCTTCCTCATTTACACACAAACACACACACACACACACACACACACACACACACACACACACTCTTTATATATAAATATATACTTCCACTCTATGTTTATCATATACCCGACTTGTACTGCTCTCTTCCAATTGCCCAAGCTTGACTTCTTTGCATCCTTGTGTGTGTTTGTGCGTCATCTTTGTTTGGTTTTGATAACTCATCAGTTTAACCTAGTTGCACGATAAGTTAAAATGATGACTTATTGTAGCAATGACCTTATAACCTAGTTGCATGATAAGTTCCGAAGCTCCCTGTAAGTGGAGAGTCGCGGGTTTGCTCCTATTTGTAACGTCATATTAGTATCTATCCCTTTAATTTTCTTTCTTAAGAAATGGAATATTAATTGTGGAGAAGAGGTCGGACATTACTATATATATGTACACTAGAGATTCACCTTGGCTGTGCAGGTAATTAAGTGTACATTCTCCCAGGCAAAATTTTACAATTGATTTTTAACCCAAAAAAAATATATTTTTGACACATGTAGACCCTGTTTGTTTCTGTTTTCTTGATATTAAAACAAGTTTTAAAAAGAAAAACCAAAAGACCTGTTTGAATAATTATTTTAAAAATTTACATTTGAAAAATAAATACATGGAGACCGGGCGGAGTGGAGTAAAGAGAGTATTTTCCAATTTTTTTCAAATAAAAACTAAAAAAAATGTAAAAAACAAGAACAACAAACAATTAAAACTTGTTTTCATTTTTTAGTTTTTAAAAATAAGTTTCTATTTTTAAATACAACTTGTTAAAAAAAACAAGCAGATAAATTCCATTATGTATTTTCTATTTCCTTATAGTGTTAAGGTTGTGAGAATAAGACACCGAAATGGCTATATGATCGATCAGCAACAAATAACATTATCCGTTCAGTGCTGGGTTGCATATAATAAAAATGTGAGACTTTTCTATTCTTTTGTCAGTGAGAATTTCATATATATATATATATATATTGAGGACAATATTTTACTTGATGTAAATAAAAAAAGTAGAGAAGAATAAAGAAAGGGGTTAGAATAATTTAAGTGACAAGGTGTGAAGGATAAGCCAAAAATAATAGAGTAGAATTGCGTGGGCAGTGGAAAGTGGGGAACCCTAAAAATAATGTGTCTCTATCCGCAATCATTCCACCTCCAACTCCCACTCTCTCTAACCTTTTCATTCTCACTTCACTTATCATCCCTGCAAAATTCAATTCGGAAACATTCCTTTAAAATCTCACACTTATATAATTATATATATAGTAACTCTTTTTTGATTGTATGCAATATATCTTTAACTATACGTAAATTTCTTTTGTTTTACACATAGTTAAATATATGTTGCATACAAGGGTTTGTTTAAGCTTCTGGTATGTACATACGATAATTACTCAAAGGTAGTGATATGTTCCCCATTGTGGGCCAACGTTCCCACAAATTACTCTTATTGGTTACATGAATACTTGATAATATGATTCATAAAATATATCAGATACTAATTGATATATATATATCCATAAAATGGTTTTGTTACAAATAATTGAAGAACAATTACACTATTGAATGTTTTGAAAATAATAGCATATACAAAGAAGGCATATACCAAAGTGTGTGTAGACACCCAACTTAACAGTATACAATTACCAGTTATTCAAGCAATCAATTAGTTTAATTTCTAGAAATGTTGGCTTATAATTAAGGACACCTTATTATTTTTGAATAATTATCACGGCTGCATACTTATAGTTCAAACACAAGACTAACGGTTAAGGAGAAGGCTATAATTGTAATTGTAATTATACTACTCGATGGTCTTATTTGGCAACACTTTTGAGGAGTTCAAAAATCCGTTTAACAATATTTTTCTACAAAATGAAATAACATTCTTCATATATTTACCTTAACTTACGTAAAAACACTTCTCCACCATGTTTACAAATGGGTACAATAAAAGTAGTGTGTCCGTTTGGTAAAGCTTATCAACCAAATAAAAGCATGTTCAACAGTGTTTTTCTGTAAAACGAGACAATCTCCTCCACATATTTACCTCGGCTTGCGTAAAAGTACTTCTTTACCGCTTTCCCAAACGGACACAGTATCTTTTATTTTTGAAAATGGTGATGATCAAAAGCCCATTTAACAGTATTTTTCTGTAAAAAAATAATCTTTTTTAAATATTTAATTTGACTGAAATAATTCTCTAATGTATTTTCAAATGCATTAAAAAAAAGAGTAGTACTTTTTGTTTCTGAAAATGGTGATGATAAGGTATTGAGAGTGTGTAATTTGGTAGAGAGAGGAGGAGTGAGGAATAACGCTGTATTTTGGAGAGGTGTCGCTTTCGTATTGTCGAAGGTCGGTCAGCGTGGGCCCCACCCCGTGCAGGCGTTTGGACCATTCTTCATTACTCCCAACCAACCAGAGACCGCGTGCGGTTGCTGCACCTCATTTTCTAATAATAATAATAATAATAATAATAAT
>JANTPZ010010577.1:0-10852 GCA_025593235.1 Vachellia pachyceras | reverse complement strand
TAGTGTATTTTTGTATTGAATAATTATTGAAAACACTGTACTCCCTCCCTGCGCCTAAAATCTAATTGTAAGGTACATTTGAGAGTTTTGGCTTTATACTAAATTAATATAATGTCCAATGTTTTCTTTTATTTTCTATTCAACCCCTATTCATCATGACATTTTATCTCTACGTATTAAATTGTAATCATTAAATAATAAGAGTATTTTCTTAAGAAAAATGTTACAAGCTATGTATATATTTATTATAAAACCTATCTTAACTATTGTTCTAATTCTATAAATTAATCAAAAATATTTACTTTTGGCGAAAGATCGGCGTCTTAATGTATACAATCACATTTGAGACACTCTCAAATACCTCTTCCAATAAAAAAATTAAATATTTTTTGGCATACTATGAATGATTAATTCCTTCTACCATATGTAATTAGGACATTATAAATTAATCAAAAAGATTTTCTTTTAGCTAAACACTGACATTTTATTGAAAACAATCATATTTAAAATATTATCAAATACCTTTTTCAATAAAAATTTAAATGTTAATTTGTTACGAAGTGAAGAATTGGTAATTAGAACATTATATATGTGATATTTACTATTTAGAGCTTATTTGGTTTCTCTCGTTGAAATCTACGTTTGGTTTTAAAATCTAAGTTTTACCTCAAAACCTAAATTTTGTTCAAATACTCACATTTTCAAAAAAAAAAAAATTTGGATACAAAACCTCGGTTTGAAACTTAGATTTTGAAAAAATTATTTTCTTATTAAATCACACCCTCTCTTTCATAATAAATTTTCTCTTTCATACTTTTTATTTATTTCTCTTTCATTTTTCCTACCTACTTTTTTACTTCGAACTCTATAAAAGCCGATAACTTTCCAAGCATATTCTTCTAAAGCCTAAGTTTAAAAGTTAAGTTTTATCTCGGAATCCGTAAAATTTATTTTCTAAATCTAGGTTTTATCATGAAATCCGGAAAACTATTTAAAAAAAAAGACTGCAAACGAGTCTTTAATATGCGTGTGGCGATACAATTGGGGCTGCACATGGGCAGGGTCCGTACCCGTGGAAAGCCTGTATCATTTCACAGGCCGTGCAGGGCAGGCTTCCTTGCCCGAGTGGGGTGCCCTACTTAAATTAAAACCCGATAAACAATATTTTAAAAATAAAATATATTTTGAGTGGAGGAAATATAAATAATAGTGCACATAATTTTACAATCACAAGAATCCCATAAGAAAACAAAAACACGTGGTGGCCCTGCCTAAAAATCAAGGTACAGGAAACCGGATTGGAGACTGAATCGGATAAGGCAGTGATTTAAGGGTTAGTGGGTCAGATCGGAGTCAAACCGGGGTCAGACCGGTGAGAAATAAAAAATAAAAAAATCAAAATACATGGATAATAAAATATTTCTCACACAATCATTTAATTTCTAAACTAATAATCACCACTAAAATTAAGATTAACATTATTTAACTATATATTAAAGGATGTGACATTTCCTTTTTCAATTTTTTTTTATGTGAAGCATCAATCAACAGACTGGCACAGCATAAACGACTCCCTCTCTTACACATCCCCTTTATTGCACCCCCATTCCTATACACGCAACTACCCCTCTATCTCTCTGACTGGCACTAGCGCGGGCATACGTGGATCGGCGGTGGAGATATGATTGTAATAGATGTGAAGAGGCACTTCTATTGAAGCAAAAAAGCTGATTACCATTTCTCAAACCCTCTCTCTTCTCCTTTAACTTTACTTTTCTCAAACTCTCTTGCTTCTCGTACCCCGCCTTCAATCTCTCCTTCAGGCCAGGGAATGAGAAGCTGGTTCAAAGAGCAAAGGGGAACGATGAGCAGTGGTCAGGTCAGGGAACTCGATCGGAGTTGGAGTTTGGTTGGAGCTGGAGCTTTTTTTTTTTTTTTGTTAAAGTCACATCGTTCTCCTTCATCTCTCCTTCCTCCCCTTTCCACTGGCCACCGTTGGTCGGAGTGTAGTTTCTTTTTAAACATAACTCGGTCGACCCTCTAACTCGACGGGTCGACCGAGTTACCACCGAGTTGTGGCGAGTTGGTCCGAGTTAGACCGAATCGCCATGACTCAGGGTCAACACCCAACTCGGACTGGATCGTCGGCCGAGTCGTCAGTTTTCGGCTCGGCCGGTCCGATCCGAGTTTCCGTTGACTGCTAAAAATGCCCTATATTTCTCGGAGCCAATTTTTTCAGCTGGACAGTAATTTTGGCGGGCATGATGGTGGGCTACCTGCCAAATTGGCAATGCACCTGTCGGAATTCGGAAGGAACCTTGTCAAAAAAAATCGGTAAGATATTCTAATAAAAAAAATATTTTCATTGCATTTTCTGTGACCTTTATTTGTCGATATCAACGAGAAGTCATCACTGATCACAGTTTCTGACTGGTGGTCCACCACAGTCTCATGAGAGGCCGAGTCAGATGAAGTGCTCAACTGCCCGCGCACGCAGAATTGACGAAGGGTCCTCACCATCCGAACAATTTTTGTCCTCAGTGTAACAACAGTGCCGTGAACATTTCAATTAAAGAACTGCCTCCCTCTCTCTATGTCAACTTCGAAGTGCCGAAAGGGATGTCAAGTTCAAATTCAATGCGTTGCATGCTACAGTAGCTTTTAAGCTGCAGTAACAATAACTGAAGCTCGAGTCCCTGGGCAGGCTCAAGAAGAATCAACTTTGATGGATTCGTTGCTCCTTGGGTCTTTTCCTAAAGCTTCTGTGATTACCTCAGGTACGTCTGCTTTTTCATTGATTAAGCTGGTTTCTGGTTCCGAGTTCAAATTGGTGAGGTCCATAACCTTGTTGATTTTATAAGTGAAAAACACATCTAGGTGTTTTGAATTTGAACGATGGCCTCTGGAGCTTCTACGACATCCGAATTTTGTAAATGAAAGAGTGCTGATTTACCATTTCCTAGTTTTTGTTTCGCATGTTTCTCAAATCGACCCGTTTGAGAGTGGAAGACTATTGTTAACTTAAATTTTCGATTATTCTGCATACTCTTTGTTCTTTTGGGCTTTTGCTTACTAATTCAGACGATCCTTGATAGGTGGAAGTGGCTGGAGGGGTAAAGGTTTTTCGAAGAGCTGCTATGCAAGTATGCTTATATATCGTTCCTCTTTTGTCGCTGCATCATGTTTGATATATAGTAAAGTATTTAGCTCCCCATATTATCCGTAAAGCCGCTGTGTAAATAGGATTTAGTTATCAATTATTCAATTTGTTTGACCTCGTGGTGTAAATGGAAGGCGAAGAGGAAGGGGAAGAAAATTCACATTTGCGCAAAAGCCTGCACCTGTCTATCTCTTTTTGATACCAATCCCTTTCCTCCCATTCCCCATTGCCATAAATTATTCTTCACTTTTGGCTCATCATTATTTTTTTATGTGAGTGACTTTATGTAGAGCGTGGCAAAAAATTTTAGACACTTACTTTACCAATTGCAATAATTGATTATCTTATAGTCTTATTGAGAACTGCATGCATTTATGGAATTGCAAAATTGTGGCCTTTCCAAAAGTTTGGAAATCACTTTAAATTGAGAAATAATTCCTGTATTTAGTCCTTCTAAGGACACTGCTTGTGTGCGCTAACAATAATTGTTGGTGCTCTAGGTTCTTACGGTAGAATAGCTCCATGGCAAAAGGCTCGGAAGGTCCAAAATGATAATCAGATCACAAGGTTCCATCAGAATAATTACAAAGGCTTGGGAGGTGGATATATATGTCTGGAAAGTGACAGAAAATATGTTGTGAATTCAGCCTCTGAACAGTCTTTTGAATCTGAACCTGGAGATTTTGATCAAAAAAACATTTGGCACTCTGTCACTAGAGTTGTAGATGCTTTTTACAGGTTTTCCAGGCCACACACAGTTATTGGCACAGTTAAGTTGAAACTTTTTTAATACAATTTTAAATATATAAACTTAAATATATGATCAATCCAGTTCAATTATATGAACCTATTCTGTAGTTTAGTGGCAAATTTGCGGTGCTCACTTTCTGTGTTTTAACAGGCATTAAGCATACTATCTGTATCCCTCCTTGCAGTCGAGAAGTTATCAGATTTGTCTCCATTGTTTTTCACCGGAGTATTGCAGGCAAGGCAACTAATGAGTTTATTGAATTAAAATGATAATTTCTGTTTTACATAAGTCAATTAACACACTAGTTTTTATGTGCCAGGCTGTGGTGGCTGCCCTCTTTATGAATATTTATATTGTTGGTTTAAATCAGTTATCTGATATTGAAATAGACAAGGTATGAAAGTTACTGATAGAAATAATTTGAATAGTGGGAATTTCATTGTCGGAGTTTAATTTTATTGAATTGCATATGTTTTTTGTAGGTTAACAAGCCATATCTTCCATTGGCATCTGGGGAGTATTCCTTTACAACCGGTGTTGCGATTGTTGCTTCCTTTTCAGTTCTGGTACCTGATATAGAATTTTGATCTTTATTGTTACCTGTGTGCAATTTATCTGTCCTGCTATATCTTCCTCCTTATTTGTAAAAACTATTTTTAGGGTATATGGACAATTGTCTCTGTTCCTGGTCAAGTAATTATTTTTTAAAACATATTTTGTTTGCATAGTTGTCTTGTATCTATCCTTAATATTTGTTCTGGTTTGAAAAATTAAAAACAAAAATTCCAGCATGATAAATATGACCGGTTGCTTGTTTTTTATTGTCTGATATCTGGCATATACGAGGTTTTTTTTTATGTCTGGCATATATGTATGTTCAGCTGTTTGATTTTTTTTGTGTATATCTCATAGGGTTAATGAACACATACCTTTGTTCCTTGTCAACTATATTTTAGAACTCAGACATAAATGTGTGTGTATTGCATATTTGTTTGGCATTTATAATTAATTTTTGTTCTAATTTGGAAAATGGAAACAAATTTCCTGCATGATCAATATGACCTGTTGCTTACTATGTCTCATGCCTATTGTCCTGCATATTATAGGTAATTTCTGATCTCTTCTCTTTGTTTAATCAGCTCTTTGATTTTTATTTCTTTGTTTATGACCTTGCTCTTTGGTCAATTTTTTCTTCTCTTTGGCCAATTTCTTCTTCTCTTATGTAGAAATCTTCTTTGATTAATTGATATGATTTCTTTGAAATCGTGCATTTCTTAATATTTAAGTTTTATCTAATGTTTAAATTCCCTATTATTAACATTAATTTTAGACCTTTGGGCCCTATATGAAGCACTAGCTTGCTAGGCTTGGACAATTTGGTCTTTGATTAAATAGAAGTTCTGTATTTTATTCTCTGTTTTCTATTTTTTTTTCTTGCTTGTGCTTTCTGCCTTCTTCTGAATATGCTGTTCTGGATATGCTTTATTGACTGTCTGGTAAGTGGCTTGTAATTAATTATTTTCAGAGTTTCTGGCTTGGATGGATTGTAGGCTCATGGCCTTTGTTCTGGGCTCTTTTTATCAGTTTTGCTCTGGGGACTGCTTATTCAATCAATGTGAGTCCACCAAGATTGTTGGTTTTTGTGATTTTCTGTTGTAACTTAGGGGCCAATCATCTCAGAACGTTCTTAATTTTCATGCTTTGATCAGAGTTGAACCCACTGCTTATTCCTCCAAAATTCATGGCTTTTTGACTATAATCAATTTTCCTTTTTTTCTTTTGAGAGAAAATCTACGAGTTTCAAGTGTAATAAAGAGTTGGAATGATTCGATGACTCTTTTTTATAATTAAGGACTGGGACTGAATGGTTGGCAAGTAATTCTATTGTTTTAAGCCAACTCATTTACAAATCTGGGGGCAAACAAATGTATTATCTGCATGTGAAAAGACTCCATTTATGTGAGGGTTTTTTTTATATCGGATGGTGATGGTCACATGGGTTTTATAACTTCATAGCTCTTGGAAAATTTCAGTTGCCCATGTTGAGATGGAAGAGATTTGCAGTGATTGCAGCAATGTGCATCCTGGCTGTTCGGGCAGTAATTGTTCAACTTGCATTTTTTCTCCACATGCAGGTTTTCTCCTGCCTAATTCTGCTCTTTCAAAGACAAATAGTTGTGAATGTGAATGCCTTGGCTTTTTTATCAGCAACAACAAACCATACACCCTAAATCATTTTAAAAAATATCCCAAGTTCTTGTGAGTGGTCAATCATATTCATAATCCCATGTGAACTGATCCTCTTTCACTATCTGGTCCTTTTAGATAGTGTGAGAAGAAACTAGAAAGAAGTAAGCAGGAGCATCCAAAGTTGAACAAAATACTACAACTAGGGTGAATTGCAGTTTACTCTGGTTGGGCACAAAATATCCGATTTTGTTTCATTTTTTTCCGTAGTCACCACTTAATTATCCTGTGGTATCTTTTGTATATTCTAATCAAAATAATCCTGTGAAAATTAGGATGATGAATGATTTCATTGTTGAAAGTTTTGTATTACTGACACCTTAATCAGTTTTGTCGTCTTTTAAAGTTGTTACTGAGAACAAGATGACATTTTGGTATTAAAAAATTTCACTTAATTTCAATAATGGCCTCAAAATGCCGTGAAAATAGTCAATATATGAATGGAAAATACATTTGATAATGATGGTGTTCATGATTTTAACATTCATATTATTTTGGCTCAATTTTAGGTGTAAAAATTATCATAGTCTTGTTCAACAGTCATTGACCAAATTGCAGTGAGGTTCATTGGCAGTTTGGCATAATTTATATCACATGAGAACAGACTGGGTTCAGGCCAGACCATATAACAATAAATATAATATATTCATAAAATTATTTATGGATTTTTTATGTAATAACGTAAGCTTTTGAACCGAAGTAATATTTCACATGTTGGGTTTGTTTGGTAAAGCGGTTGCAAAAGCCAAACGCTAGTTCAACAGTGTTTTTTCGCAAAAACGAGATAATATCCTTCACATATTTACCTCAGATTGCGTAAAAGTACTTCTCTACCGCGTTTCTAAATAAGCACGTTATCAAATACTCTATAATGAAATGATTTAAAGTTTGATCCTTGCTACATTTTATTCTCTCTATCAAATTCAAGTTTCTGTGTAAAGATATAACAAAATATGCTTTGTCGACATGTCAAGTCCAAAGGACGCATAAAAAATTGACAAACAAAACTATTCTAGTTTTATCCTAATCAGTGATCTTTAGGATTCACTAATACGTTGAACAATGTCCAGACTCATGTGCTTAAGAGGCCGGCTCTATTTTCAAGACCACTGGTTTTTGCTACTGGATTCATGAGCTTCTTCTCTGTAGTTATAGCGTTGTTCAAGGTAAAACCTCTTCACTTCCTCATCTATTTATTCCTTCTCATCATCGAATTTATGATTGGAGATGTGCATCTGACGTTTAACATTGTGCTGAATTTTATAGGATATACCAGACATTGAAGGAGATAGAGTATTTGGTATCCGATCTTTTTCTGTACGTTTGGGTCAAGAGCGGGTATGTGCCTAAATCCTAACATCTCTTGTTCCATCTTGTATTCCCTGATGTGCTCCGTTTTATATTTTACAGGTATTCTGGATTTGTGTCTCACTTCTTGAAATGGCTTATGGAATTGCCCTCTTGGTGGGAGCTGCATCTCCTAGTCTCTGGAGCAAAATTATTACGGTAAAGCAGTCGTAAATCGTGATATCCCTGGCTTGGGAATTACAAGTAGGATTTAGATGAACAAGTTTTGGAAAATTGATTTGCAAGGAATTCAGTCTTATAATGTATATCTCGTGCCTTTTAGAATTTATTATGCTTGCACCTGTTTTTCCTTTTTGAGCTTTATTATTTTTTCTTAATTTTCTTTGTTAGCCCCCCTTATTTGTAATTCTCTTATATTCTCCCCTTGATAAAACCTTTTTTTGTCGTTTTTTTAATAAAAAGAATTCCAACACATGTATAAACTAAGCAAAAATTTCACCTGGGAAACGGACCAAATTTTTGTCATCTTAGGGAACTTTTATTGTGGAAGATTTATATTAGAAGTCTGCAAACATCTTGAGAAAGCAATTGTGTTCCATAACATCTCAACTTCACACTTAACCGTTTCACAATATTAATTTTATTGTCAAATGCAATAGGAGGCATTAATTCTGGAGATTGGAGAAGGCTTAGGATGCTCTATGAATTTATAAATTGTCACTTACATATTTATATCAATTAATAACTTAGAAGTGAATGTGGAATAGATTGAAATTTTCACTGAAGCTTGAGATTCACTTTGAATGGGTTAGGGTCTTGGGCATGCCATTTTAGCTTCAATCCTCTGGTATCGGGCCAAATCCTTAGATCTCAAGAGCAAAGCTGCCATAACATCCTTCTATATGTTTATCTGGAAGGTAAGATTGCCTTTTGTTTGAGAATCCATGGATACATGTTGGTTTTGAATATTTGCTTGATGTTACAAGTAATAGCTACCTTCCACTTTATATCATAGAACGATTTTTAGAAATAACTACTACATAGTTGTTCGAATTCCAAGTTTACATATGCCAAACAAAAGAAAAGGTACATTTTGCTAAACTAGGATCCATTTTTATTTCACATATTGTAACTGAAGTGTAATTTAATTAGATCATGTTTGTACATGTGGTCATAGCTTATTGTTTGTTATAGAGCTGATAGGAATCGAATCAATTCCTGCACTGACCACCAATTCTGCTGGCTCTGCTGTATCTCTTGAAATGGGAGGGGTGTGGGGATCATGAATCTGGATGGTCTGAGGTTGTTGTCTCTGGAGTTCTGTAAAGTCTTTCACTTTTTTTTTTTTGCAATAATTTGTTTTACAAGACAAATCACTGCAGTTGAAAGGATTCTCAGAACTTTGGAGGCAAACAATTTGAGAAAATTTATTTCTTGGAATCACACCTCATGATTAGATGGGATCATGTTACAACCCTCATTTCTGAATCACAAGAATCTGCCGGTCCAATTATTGAATTTTCTGCTCAATATAGGATGCCCTTCATTGAAAGAGAGAATTATTCATTGTTAGCTGGGTAGCTTTTGATCAGCAAGTTGATGATATTTTTAATAAAAAAAATCATTTGTTTGCAAGAGGTGAAAAAAGGAACTTCAACATGGCTTATTGTAGCTGAAAAGATCTCAAATAGTTTTTGTCTGTAAAAGATAAGTCGACCAAATCAGCCATGAACACATTTAATGAGATATACTTACCACATACTTTTAATAGTAAACAAGGCATGTCTAAGAATCATCCTTTTGAATTGAATTTTTAAGTGATTTTACATAATCCGAGGTAAATATATAGGATGAGCTTTGTCTTGACTTCCGTTTATCTGCTTTCTAGCATCTGTGAGAATTTTGCTCTGGTCGGTCTCTGTTTCTTGTATGTAGTGCTGTACCATGTTTATTATAAAGCTAATGAATGTGCTAATTGGCTTGTGAGAATGGCTCGATACCAGGACACGTGTTGTTTTCTTACCTCTAGAATGTAGGGAGTGGCTTGATTAAGATCAACGTAATGGCGTATTCTGTTTCTTCTTCTTCTTCTTTGAATGGTTGATTCATCCCTTTTCATCAATGTGTGTGTGAAGTACGTTTTTTAATGCTGCTTTTATTATTGCAGTTATTTTATGCAGAATACTTTCTCATTCCTCTGGTTAGATGAGAACCCAGCAGCCTTGTTGATTGAAGAATTGGTTTGCTTAAGATGCATAATTGTATTATATGTAGAATGTTGGAAATTTGCAGAGTTATGCCTTTTTAGGCAAACCCTGCAATGGCAGGGAAGAGGCACAGACAATATTACTATGTGAAATTAAAAGGCTATAATTACAACTGGCCTCCTGGTGAAATCTAGATTTTTAATTCATGCTTAGCTATTGTTTGTTCTTCCTCAATAAATACCTAGGTGGAGAAAAAATTAAACTGAACCATAAAAGCAATTTTTTTTAAAAAAAGATGATTATAATTGAAAAATATTTTTGAGAAATGAACATGGAATGTATCATATAGGAAATGGACATTTTGAATAATTTAAAGGCATATTTCATAATTTCTTTGAATTAGTTATATATATTGTTAAATTATATATCAGTTTATAAGTTAGATAAACTAGTTTAGATAAAGTTGATAAATAAAAATATTTAAAATAATTTATTTAATTTATTTAATCTTTTTAAATTAGTCAATTGACTAATGGATTAGGAAGAAGGTTATACATCATAAGCTAAAACATCTCTGCGACGAAAAAAAAAGGAGTTTAAATGGCCCAGGAGGTTTTAGCTAGATGGCAGTAGGTGCCTTTAGCCGCCAACTCACGGTTACTTGGTCATCAAGTAAGTTATCTTGACCATTGACTTTTTTTTTTGGGTTGAAAAAAGCCATCTGTCACATCTCAACATGGTGACACACAATATGAAGAATATACCAATGCAAAATTGTGCAGTTTGAGAGTTGTTTATTTTGTGTACACAGCCCTTTTGGTTCAGTGAATGTGCAGGAATTGGATGGAATGGAAGAGAATGGAATGAAAGGGAAAATTTTTTAGGGTGTGCTGTTTGGTTGGCACTAGAATGGAAAATAGGTTGATGGGAAAATTTTTGTTTGGTTGGATTAAAATTGTAGGAAAGATACTAGGAAAATTATATCAAATGACTATACTGCCCCTAATGACAAATGTAAAATGTTTTTTATAAATATATTATTTATTAACAAAAATTCAACTTATTTATATTTATTCTTTAATATTTAATTATATAATATATAATTATATTATATTTATTAATTATATATTATATTTAGAAAGCACGATACTCGAGTTTTGAAAATATGAAACTCGAGTT
>JANTPZ010010576.1:0-12659 GCA_025593235.1 Vachellia pachyceras | reverse complement strand
GTAACAATATAATATAATAAAAATGGGCCAACTTTGGTTATTTTACCTGAATAATGCTCCAATTTGGAATCCTTTTCCCCACTGCTTGTATGTACCATTTTCTTCCATTTATGGCAACCATCCTTCTTTTTGGTCTTCTCCTTCATCATGCCACACCTATCTCTAGGTAGGTCACTGCCCCAAAAAGCAAGAGGAAGAGACCGGAAAAATGATAAAGCAGCAAAATTGACAACATGAAGGGACAGTAGTAACATATTGCTTATTTCTTATTGAGACTTTTTTTAATAGTTACATTCATTTTTATTGTGTTAATTTTATTGTCATATGTTATTATGTTAATTAAATATTGATAAAATTAAAAATTATTGAATTTTAAAGTAAAGTTAATGAAATTTTATATATTTTTTAATCCGTACGAAACATGTAGATGGTGATTTATAAATAAATTGAGTATATGAGACATTTATAATAAGCGAATATATGGGATCCAAAGGAGTACCAATCTATACCAGCCTCAATAAATGAAATGGTTAGACTTGTTGCATGCTCAAGGTGAATTGGTTAGGGTGTTTTATTATAAGTGATGAACTCTTCAAATCCATTAGATTTTAATCATCCATATTTGATTTAGATGGTAGCTAGATCTAATTGTTTTACTTTTTATTTTTATGAAAAACTTATTTTATTGGGTATAAAATCTAAAATAAAATTAATATCTTAATTATCATATTTTTAAATAACGATTTTGTATACAAAAATTGCTATTTTAAAAAAATTAAATCTGAACCATATCCAGAATTAAATTTGGATAATTTAGTTCTAATGGATTAGGAGGACTCATCACTTTGATGAACACCCTAACCGGGTCTTGCTTAATAAGATTAGACTTTGTGTTTTGATAAATTCTTACTTCACAATTTCACCTTTTATGACATCATTGGAAATGTTTCTTTTTTTTATTGTCCACTAGTTCACATGAGCTGTACTCTGACTACATCTGGATTCAATCCATGTAGCGCACCTATCTATGATAGGTGAGTCTCCTAACAAGGTATTCTGTATATGAGGGACACTATTGGAAATGTTTCTTAAATTTATAATTCAAATCCTCATACTTTTTCTCTTAAAAAAAGGCTGTGGCTTCTTCCAAGTAAAAAGCCCATTAAAACATGATCTGAAATTACAAATGGCAAATCAAGAACAAAAGCATAAATACCAACGGTTGGTTGGATCAAGTAGTAAGCGGCTTATTCCAGTTTAAGTAAGGTCTCGAGTTCGAGTCCTTGTGTATGCAGAAGTCATCGTTGGGAGACTCACCCACCATTTCCAGATGCGTGACGCGGGTCGAGTCCGGATTAGTCGAGGTGAAGCTCCGGAGACCGAGCGGGAAAAAAAAAGAACAAAAGCATAAATTACAATATAAAACGCAGCAAAGATCAAATGAACTCTAGCCCAATACAAGAGTCCAGGACTACGGGTTTTTGGGTTATACTATAGGGCTTTAGTGGTTAGCCCATCACAAGCCCTTACTGGAGGCAATTGTGGGCCAGCCATAGGACTGAAAGTGAATGCTGGCACAATACAAAATTCTTTGGGTCTGAAATATGATGTGCCCAATAGCTAACCCAATAAGGTATTCCCGAAAAGGTTCCCAATTCACTAGCCCTTGTTGGAGTCAATTCTCGTTCCGCCATGGCACTTGAAGCTTATGCAGCAGGAAACCCTGACAAAATCCACACCGACGTCCTCACAAAAGCCAGGGAAGCTTGCTACAAGGTCTCTCTCTTGCTTTCCAAATTCTCACAAATTTATATTTATATATATATGTACTCTTATTGGATATGTTCGTGTGTTCTTCAATGGAACTGTGGTGACTGATTCGCGATTTGACGAATTCTTCAAGGCACGCGATGCTTTCTACGCGTGTCTGGAAAAAGAATCCGACAAGAAGCCCTCAGAAATTGCTTCGGTTGGTCTGTTATACCCTGTTGAATGCAAAGAATCCAGGGCTGAATTTGTCAAACAATGCCGTACTTCTTGGGTAAGAATGGGCTAATTTGTTTGATCTTTCATGTATTTAAGTGCATGAGCTTTTGCTAATTTTGAATGTTAATTTTTTTTTGGTAGGTGAAACATTTCGATAGGCAGTACTGTCAGAACAAGAGAGTTCAGGGGCTATTGGATGATAAAGGGTCGAGGAGAGGTCCGTTGACGCTACCCCAGCCTTACACTTTCAAGCCCATTGCTTAATTTGTCTTTAATACTTTTTTTCTTTAAAAATTTTCCTATATGGATCATCTTATGATGGATTGAGTGGCCTTTTTATATAACAGTACAAATCAGTTTCTTGAAAATAGTAAATAATTTGCAATAGAAAGAGTAATTAATTGAAGGATACTCTTATTCGGTTGAGTTTGTTCGTTTGGCAGGGGTATAGAGATCGTCTTGTCCCCTGGGCCGGGGAGGATTGAAGAGATCATCATGATCTTCTTTTTGCGTGAATGTGGCATAATTATCTAAGTCATTTGCAGGAATAAGTTCTAGAATGGTTTTAATGACTTGCCTGTTGCTGCATCTTAAATTGTTGGTTTCATTTCACCTCTTGTTCTGGCATTTGTAGTCTGTTTGAACCTGATGATTTTGTATTTCTTGTCCAATATTTGACTGTTCATAATGTACCCGTTTCAATACATTTGTAAAGTATTTTGGTACTTGTGGGTTACTGAAACACTGGGCATCTATTTAAGGGAAATAACTGAGAACCCTCACAAGCCTTTAGGCTTTATTTATTTATTTATTTTCAGTGTATAGTTGCATTATTCAGCTGACGATCCAAATCTTACGGCTTGTAGACTTTCACTCGTATTCTTCATAATTCACTGTTTGTGTTGTTTAAGTTTGTCCATTAATATAGTTAAATTAGAAAAAGGCATCCTGCCTTTTAGTTATCTGCCTTTAGTTCTGAACTTTTAGCTCCATTTTCTTCCTTAAATATTATAGGTTTACAAAATTATTGATTTAATCCTTACCTCCGAGAGTTATTTGGCTATAATATATAATTGGAAATTGGACTACAAGCAGATTCATTGCAAGTGTTTCTTGCTCAAGTTGCAGACAAATTCATTGTAAGTGTTTCTTGTTTAAGTTGATTGGCCCTTCTTCGTTCTCATTATTATAGCCGAAGATTCCATTTTTTTTATGATTGCATTGTTGTAATTTTCTTGGTTGATGTTGAAGTAACTTAAATCAGGTTAGGCATCCAGGTTTATATTGTCAAGAGCTCTCATACAATTGTAAGGCTATGTTTTGTGAATTAGACATGCTTGTCGAATGAGGACTTCAAAGGGAGCATCTATAGTCACTTAAAGGTGAAATTGAAGTAGATACAATTACCCTTGACTTTAAGTTACTCTTCCATTGAGCCTCAAACTATTTATTCTAAGGATATGTCATGTGATGAAGTTACTGAGTTACACGGATGCTTTGCTACCGAAAATAGAATGACTATAACTACCTCCCATATATATATATATATATATATTGTTAGGACCCTTTTTGAAAATTTAGGACAGCACATGAAAAGGGACAGATACCTTTCGGTGGTCAGCACTTGGACTTACCATTTGGAAGAAATAGAAAATAGGGTGGCTGTAGTATGGCTATGGTCAAAGTCTATAGGTTGGAGGTTGTGTGAGTCATATTTTAGGTCTATAAATCTTCCATTTGGCTAAGCAGGAGGGGAGAAGAATTTTGAAGTAAAGGAGCAGGCTGAGGCCTTTGGAGTAGAGAGGGTCAATCCTCTCAGAAAGATTGGCAAGCTTGTGTCTATATTCTCACTTTGTGTTGTGAGAGTTGTATTTGAGTGTGTGCTTGTATTTCTGGTTCATTGTGACTATTTGGTTGTAATCTGTGACTGTAATAGTTATTTTATATCAGTATTGTTAATCTTAAGTATTTGTGCTGTTATTTTCTAATCTTTTCAGTCTTATTAAAAGCTTGTTAGGGTTAGGATCATATCATATATAAAGCTAAAATTCATAAGATAAACTAAGACAATAGAACTTACAAGACTAACATGGTAAAAGCGATCTCTAACGGCACCCATTCGTCCTATTAATGGAAGTTGTGAAGCAGGTATATTTCATGGAAATGAAATTAATGAAGTGCTATAATATTTGAAAGAAGAAAGCTGAGTGGTGCATACTTTGGTTGTTTGTAGTTGGTGACTTGTTACTGATTCATCTTCGATCACTCTAAATGTCTGACTAAAAATACTATCAAGGATATTGAGGATGGAATGATCGCGGTTTATTAATATTTAACTATCTTGCTTCTATTTGGTTAATGCCTCGTGTTCCGACTTCTGAAAAACATGTTAAGAATGGCTAGTTAAAATTCGGGTTGCTTCTTACCTAGTTTTAACCCCATTTCAATGTAATTTCAAACACATCCTTGGATCCTTTGTTCATGTTGAAAGTATGGTTCTTATATTTGCAGATTCTAAAACGAAACTAAGCTGATACTTCAATTCTGGAATTTTGTTGTCAAATCCCACCATATCCAACCAAGTGGAGGGTTTAATTGATATTTTTGGCATGGGTATTTTATTTGTGCGCCATATTTTATATTCTTTTTTATTATACTCCCTCTAGACCAATTATAAGTCATTGAACTTACTGTTGACTTAGTTTACACAAATTATGAAAATTTGTTAATAGTAGTTACAGTCTTGAACCTTTAATGAATTTTCCCAACTTTTTAAAATTACCTTCTAGATTATTTAAAATGAGAAGGAAAAATTAATCTTTTGACAATGAAAGTTTTAACCCGTTGTAACCACTCAATCATCCATGTCTTGTATCATTTAATATATTGAGCCCCTGCCAAAGTGAGACTTTCATGTGTTAATACCACATGCAAGCCTCACTTCGATTGGTGGATGAGTATATTCAACTGATTGATTTCAGTAAGATAGTACATAAGTTCAAGGTATAGAAAACTCGACCGATCACTGAACTGGATAAGGTAATGGGTGAGACCAAAGTTAAACTGGGGGTTAGACCGGTGAGGAATAAAAAAATTAAAAAATGAATCTCATCACACATTGACATAATCAAATTATCTAAAACTGAAAATTTCAAAAACTAAACAGTAAATTCCATTATTAATAAAGTAACAATTACCATTTACCAAACTAATTATATACTTATAACTTATTTATTATCCAATATTATTTATAATTTTAAAATATTCATCATAACAAAATATTAAAATATATATATATATGGTGAAGGGTTATGTTTTTATTTTTTTAACTTTCAAATTTCAAATTTTAAAATAATTCTTCCTTTATTTAAAAAATAATTAAAAAGAAAATGAGTAGATGCAGAAGTGACAATAGGCCTGTGTAGGATGGAGTTCTGTTTGTCATTTCTTTTATCTTGCAGATTAAAAATCATTATTTTTGTTTTTTGAAAAATAAAAGGGCTTTTTTTTTAAAAAAAAAGAGTAACTCGGTTGACCCACCAACATATGGCTTGTTTGGATAGTCCGTTGGGAGAACGGACACAGATTCCGAGGTAAATATGTTAGATGAATTTTATCTCGGTAAGCGCATGAATAGCTTTTGGAGAGGCAAACAGCCTCCCCAAACAAGCCCATAAGCGGGTCAACCGGGTTACACCAGCCTGAAGGCCTAGTTTCCGTTTTCCGATCCGGGTTAGTGTACGATGCCTAAGTTTGACAAAAAACAGAAAGAGTAATTTTTTCAAATAACTAACTAACAATTTGATAGAATGTGATTTATAAATAAACTTAGAAATAATAAGATGTAACTAAATTAGCTATTATGACTAGAATCCTTTGACCCCAGAAAGGAATTTAGAATCCCGGTGTATCTACAGAAACTATGGCCCTGAAACAATGGAACTTGTAACATTGTCTGTGTTTGGCCAGAACGATTTAATTAATGTATTACTGTCTGTAAATCAATTCAAAGGATCTTGATATATGTTTTTGTGTTGCAAGAAAAGAGATGCCAAAGCCCATGTGCTTGGACGTTGACATGCAATTAAAATCAAATCATGTTGATCTTTGGTACAGGCCGAATAGCAGAGAGGGAGAAAACGAGAGAAAGAAGGAGAAGAAGTCTGTTCATTTCATATTGAATAATGTTCGCGCCAAGATACATATACTCCGTGTCTCACGCGTATGGTCACTTATGGGACCCAGGCCTTTCCTATTACAGAAATAACAACTTCCTAACAGCTATAACCAATAGCAGCTGAGCAATGTAACAAATATACCCGACGCCCTTATTCCTATTATGTCATGTGTTCCTTCCCTCATATCAAATACTCCCCCCTAAAAGACATCCTTGTCCGCAAGGATAGGACGAGGTATTGTTGGCCCAATCGGAAAGTCAGGGAACTGCTCCCTGATGAAGGTTAAGTCCTCCCAAGTGGCATCCTCGGGGTTAGTGTGAGACCAGTGTATTAAAACCTGGGTAACCGGTAATAACCTGCGTTTGACCACTCTTCTGGTGAGGATGGCAACAGGAGTCGACGAGAAATGCCCGTCGTCATCTACCAGAGGTAAAACTGAGGTCACAGGGGCACCAGGGCACGTCGAGCGTTTCAGCAGGGATACATGGAACACAGGATAGACACGCGAGCCTGGGGGAAGTTTGAGTTCATACGTCACCTTGCCAACTCGCTTCAAAACCTCATAGGGCCCAAAGTAGCGGGCGGCCAATTTGTGGAGAGCCGAATTGTTGATGAAGTTCTTCCGGAAGGGCTGTAACTTGAGGAAAACAAAGTCACCAACAGCAAACTCGCGTTCACTGCGATGCTTATTAGCTTGCTGAACCATCCGGTGCTGGGCCTTCAACAAGTGTTCTTTAAGGAGCTGCAATGTGAGTTCGCGAGATAGACAGAGGCGATCCACCGCATCATTAGCCCAGTCACCCGGAAGATATAGCAAGTGTGCCGGAGGGGCGACGCCATACACAGCTTGGAATGGAGTCATTCCAATAGCAGAGTGGTAGGTAGTGTTATACCATAGTTCAGCCAATGATAACATCGAGCCCATTGTTTTGGAAAATCCCCCGTCATGCATCGGAGATAGCATTCCAAACAGCGATTTAGAACCTCCGTTTGACCGTCGGACTGAGGGTGGTACGCCGACGAGTATTGGAGGTTGACCCCATACAACCTGAATAATTCCTTCCAGAATTTACCACAGAAAATCGGGTCTCTGTCTGTCACTATAGATTTGGGAAAACCATGAAGCTTCACCACATTGTCCATGAAGACTTGGGCAACGTCGACGGCCGAGAAGGGGTGTTTCAGGGCCATGAAATGGCCAGCCTTGCTTAGTCGATCCACGACTACGAGAATGGTTGTCTTCGAGTAGGACTTAGGCAACCCAGAGATAAAGTCCATTGAAAGCTCTGTCCAGACATGCTCGGGAATGGGCAATGGTTGGAGTAACCCAGGTGAGGCCACATTCTCGTATTTAAACCGTTGGCAAGTCTCATAGGTGCGAACGAACTCGCGAACATCTTTCTCAAGCCCCTTCCAATAAAAGACAGATGCTAAACGCTTGTATGTGAGAGTCATACCAGAGTGGCCTTCTGAAGCATCACCATGAAAGTAGTAAAGTAAATCTGTCCGTAGTGGCCTGTTAGCACTGACGACGAGGCGACCCTTCCAACGTAAGGTACTGTCATGCCACGAATAATGGGCGTGCGACGCCGGGTCCTGTTCCAAATCATGAATAAGTCGCTGCACATGAGGGTCGACGGACCAAGATTGACGTACGCGGTCGCAGAGGGTAGTGGTCGGTGCAGTAACAACGGCTATCTCTCCGTCGTAGCAACGCGATAGGGCGTCGGCAGCCAAGTTTTCTTTACCCCGTCAGTATTCAATCTCATATTGAAGGCCCCACAGTTTGTTGAGCCATCGAAACTGCTCTTGGGAAACCGTACGTTGTTCCAACAAATGCTTGAGGGGTAAGTGATCAGTTCGGATGACAAACGGCCGGCTAAGCAAGTAAGAACGCCATTGTTTAACGGAGAATACGATGGCCATCAGTTCCCGTTCATAGGTGGACAATGCGCGTGCTCTGCTGCCCAACGCCTTGCTGGTAAATGCTAGAGGATGCCCGTTCTGAACCAGGACTGCCCCCATTCCGGTACCGGAAGCATCAGTCTCGATAATAAATTTGTCATGGAAGTTGGGAAGGCCTAATGTAGGAGGGGAGGACAAGGCTGCCTTCAGGTCGACAAACGCACGTTCAGCTTCTGGGGACCACTGAAACTTGGAATCCTTCTGTAACAGCGCTGTGAGAGGCTGAGAAATGGTGCCAAAATTGCGAATAAAACGCCGGTAGTATCTAGCAAGCCCCAAAAACGATCTTAAAGCCCGTAGTGACGTAGGTACCGGCCAAGATTGAATAGCTGCAATTTTGTTAGGATCCGCTTCTACGCCGACAGCCGAAATTTGATGACCCAAGTAATCAACCTTCGGAGTGGTGAAAATACATTTGCTGGACTTGACAAACAAGGTGTTGGCACTCAGCCAGGAAAGTGCCATTGACAGGTGGTCTAGATGAGAACTCCAGCCCCTGCTATAGATCAAAATATCATAAAAAAATAAGAATGAACTTGCGTATATGAGGAGGAAAAACAGAGTTCATCAAACTCTGGAAAGTAGCAGGAGCGTTGCTGAGACCGAATGGCATGACGACAAACTCATAAAGGCCCTCATGTGTTTGAAAAGCTGTTTTATGGATGTCATCGGGGTGCATGCAGATTTGGTGGTATCCCGCACGAAGATCCAGCTTAGAGAAGTACGCAGCTCCTTGCAGTTCGTTGATCAAGTCTTCAATGAGAGGGATGGGGAACTTATTCTTAATGGTTCCGTCGTTGAGCTTCCTGTAATCCACACAAAAACGCCAAGAACCATCTTTCTTGTGGACTAGCACAACTGGCGCGGCGAATGGGCTTTGACTATGGCGTATTACTCCGGAGTGAAGCATCTGTCGAACCTGTTTTTCAATCTCATCCTTCTGGAGGGGTCCATATCTGTACGGTCTTGAGCTAACAGGTTTATGATCCTTGAGGTGAATCTGGTGATTAACAACGCGGGAGGGTGGCAGCTCTTAAGGTTCGGCAAACACATCAGCGAAAGAACACAAGAGTTGCTCGAGTTGTTCTTGTTGCACAGAGAAGAGGGAAGGCTCACCACTAATCGGCATCACCGAAGCTGTAGAGTGTGGGGTGCCATAGATGATGAAGGAGTGTGTGGCCTTACGCAGATCGGTAGCAATGTTGGAGTTGAAACTCAGGCTAGCAGGTGGTGGATTTACTCCATGTAATTCGCAATATCGGCCCCTATGTGAGAAGGCCATGAACTGGTTGCTCATATCCAGAAGAATGCGGCCCAAATCAGCTAACCATTGGGCTTCAAGAATGACGTCAAAAGTGCCAAGGTCCATAACGAGAAAATTCCCTTCAAAAGTCGTATCCGCCATCGTCCATGTAATGTTCCGGCATTGTTTGTCAAGCAGCAACACGGACACGTAGACTTGTATCCTTGTGGACTGGAAGACGCAATCTCTTTGTCAAAGAGGTGTCCACAACGTTATGAGTACTACCTGAATCAATAAGGACAAGAACCCTCTGCTTCTTGATATGCGCCTCGACCTTCAGAGTAGAACACCCATTACTATCCTCAATGGCATTAATGGTTGCCTGAATCTGGTCATCAGCGGCGACGCCGTCAAGCTGATCATTGGCATCCACAAATTCGTCGTCATCCAAGCTAGGCACAATCAGCATCATAATCTGCGATTCCTTGCATTTGTGAGACGCTGTATATTTATCGTTACACCAATAGCAGAGGCCTTTACGTCTTCGTTCCTCCATATCCTTCTTAGAAAGTGTTAATGATGGCTTCCCCGAGCTAGGGGTCGCTGTTGACGAAAAGGAACTACAGGCAGGTGCTATGCAGAGTATCTAGGAGCCGAAACAGGGGAGAAACGTGATGATGCTGCAGGTAGGGGGTGGACAAACGCAGACGGATGAGGACGCTGTTTGGACAAGGAAACAGTATCACAGAACGCGTGAATTGATCTCTCTTGAATTCGTGCCATCTGCATCAAGCTCGCCAGGCTAGAGAGTTTGAAAGCGTCAACTGCAGATTGAATGTCTGGGCGAAGTCCACCCAAAAAACAATTCAAGGCGACCTCCTCTGGAATGTCGAGCTCCGTAAGCAAATCGTCGAAAGCTTCAATATAACCGTCGACGGTCATCGAGCCTTGGTGTAACTGCTTGAGCTGCACCATTGGGTTGAGGTGCTTAATGTCAGTAAAGCGAGCTTCCATCTGTGAGAAATAGTCATCCCAAGCGATAGTGTCATCACGGCGCTTCATGAAGGTCAGATGCCACTTGAGTGCCTTCCCTTCCAGATGAATACCAATGAGGCGTATACGTTGCTCCATGGGGGTACTGTCAACAGCGAAAAATTGTCTACAGCGATAGGCCCAGCCTCTGAAGTCAGTGCCGTCGAATCGCGGAAATTCTACTCGGCTGAATCTAGTCGGAGGTAGATAACCATTGGAGGCAGAGGAAATCGTGCCAAACTGAACGTAGGGTGGACGTGCGCAGCTACCAGATGCTCCGCTAAGGTGTTCACCCAATACCGGTGGTGCAAGGTTCTTTATGGCACTGGTTAGGATTTGCAGAGAGTTATCAATGCGGTTCATAGCTATCTTGAGATCACCAATATCAGCTGTGTGTTGCTCCAGCTGGACGCGATTGGCTTCGGCCGTGACGGCGTAGGAATCCAAACGATGCTCCAGGTCAGCAATCTTGTCGGAGGATCGAGTCTCTGGCGCCATAGCCAGAGATTGGCTCTGATACCAGTTTGGTACAGGCCGAATAGCAGAGAGGGAGAAAACGAGAGAAAGAAGGAGAAGTCTGTTCATTTCATATCAAATAATGTTCGCGCCAAGATACATATACTCTGTGTCTCACGCGTATGGTCACTTGTGGGACCCAGGCCTTTCCTATTACAGAAATAACAACTTCCCAACAGCTATAACCAATAGCAGCTGAGCAATGTAACAAATATACCCGACGCCCTTATTCCTATTGTGTCACGTGTTCCTTCCCTCATATCAGAACTACTGCGAGAAATGTGTCGGTTGCGACGACGCTACCTTTCGCCACCGTTCATTCTTCAGGGTAAGATGTGACTCACTTCATCTTGATAAAATTCATCTAGAATTGTTCTATCTGATCAACCGTAGATATCGGAAATATGCCGCATTGGTCTTGAAAGTATTGATTACAGAAATAGAGTTTCGATTTGTTTTGATTTAAGATCTGCAGAGTTATGAAGTTGAGTTTAGCTGACTTTTACGGAAACTCACGGTGGATTGATGTACACTCTTGTCATCTTTCTATTAAGAAAGTGAACCGATTGCTTTAACATTTCTAGCAGCTTTGCATCTTATTGGACCTTCGTCTCCTTCTTTAGCCCAGACAAACATTTGTTGAGCTTGGGTGGCTTACCTGCCTGATTTCATTTAAAATGTGGTGTTGTAAGCCCTCCTTTTTTATCCTGTCTTTAGTTCTTTATATGCCATTTGTATCTCATTAAGACTCTTGCAGTTGTTGTACGGCTGAATACTGTAATAAACAGTTTTAGCAACCCAGATTGCAGCAGTACAATAAGATGCTTGTAAGGCATTGACTGTTTGAATCATGCAACGCATCAGTGACTTCATCTGTGCTTCTGTCATTTTGACTATACAAATTTTTTTTTTGGAGAAGCAAGCCCCGTCGTAATATTTTGACAAAATTGTAAAATTTTCTGTTTCGACAATCAAAATGAGAAGCTTAAATAGCCGAGCTCTTAGATTTCTTGATACTTTGCTCGCTAAATGGTCTTGTTACTAATATTTCACTTTATCATTGCCCTCCTAGGCCCTAGCAGTTACATGCTATTTTCATCTCTGCATTTTGAACACTGTTGGTAACATCATGAACTTAAATGTTCACTATCACTGCAAAGAAGAAAGAGATTATCACCATCTTGAATTACGCTTATGTCATCTATCTCTGCATTTTCTGGAGTAACAACGTTTGTAGGCTTGCAGCCTTCGAATTTTTGACCTGCAGATCAATAATTTAATAGTTATACAAAGAGAGAACATGAAAGTAAATAGTCCCCCCCCCCCCCAACAAAAAAAAAAAAAAGGAAGACCCTTCTCTTGGCATTTCTTTTAGATGTTGCAACATACTGACAATTACTGTTGTCAATTATAGGTTTATCTGATACGAAGTACGCCATTTAAGAAAGCTTACCAGCAACCTTGAGCAGCTCTTCTAATGAATCAGGTAAAAGTATTAATTTCCCATGCCCCTGTGAAGTACCAAAGTATTCACAGATCAAGTGGATGGTAACTCTCTTTTTGATGCGTTTTGCCACTTCTCTATCACCTAGGACATTGTTATTTTCTGAACAAGAGTTTGGGTATATTTTTTCTATTGGAAAGTCCATAGGCCTGGGACCATCATGTCTTCTGCTTCTGGTTAGATCATTCCCAGCCACCAAATCTATTCTATGTTCATCTGATTTTCTTCTATTTTC
>JANTPZ010010575.1:0-10523 GCA_025593235.1 Vachellia pachyceras | reverse complement strand
GCCCCATCGCCATTGAGCTTCCATCACCAATAGAGATGACGACCTCCATCCATTAGCATATAAGAAGAACAACTATCGTCGGCAACCTTCTTCTTGTAGCATCTCACCGGATCTAGAAGTATCGTCGGTGATAAACCCATGGCTTGCAATAAAAAGAGAGGGAGGAGGAGGATGAGATTATGGTAGCAAAGATTAAGATCATGGCAGGCAAGTAAAGGCAATAGGACCAATGTTGAGCATATAGCGATCCCGCCCGTTTTCATTCGTGGAAGTCCCCGGCAGAGGAAGGGCTGTAGGGGATGGCGCATTTTGCTTCTTATCTTCCGTGACAGCTGGTGCTAGGTATTGATGAATAAAGGCTGGCCATTCGGAACCTATTACTTAGTAGACGGCCAAGCACGCAGAGCTAGAGAGGTTAGCTTTAATGCTGTAACGTCATGTCCATTACACAGAACTTGTCCTGCCCTATTAATTACTACCAAGGGCCATTAAAAAATATCACTTTCTTGGGAGAGATAAAACGTTTTCAAAGTGGTCAAATTGCAAATTTAATCTCACCAAATGCATCCTATTTTTCGATAAAATGTTAATTTTGCTAGTGGAATAATTCATTACAATATATTTTGATATTTTATTAAAATAAATATTTTAAAATTCTAAATAACGTTTAATAATAGATAATTTATAAATACATGATTTGTTTGATAAATGTTACTTTATTAATAATAAAATTTACTACTTAATTTTTGAAATTTTCAATTTTAAATAGTTTGACTGTATCAATATGTAATGAATTTTTTTTTGAATTTTTTATTCATCACCGATTTGACCCCCGGTTTAACTCCGGTCTAACCCACTAATCCTTAACCCACTACTTTAACCGGTTCAATCACCGGTCCGGTTTCCTGTACCTTGGTTTTAACCAAGCAACCATCCCACCACAGATCCACAGCCCTTCAAGTTGCATGTTCCTCTTTATTTCTTCTTAAATTATGTTTTAAAGCTTTTTTTTTAAGTTTACATAATATTTAGTCCCTCAACTTTATCCTCATTGTGCTTGTTTGGGAATACCGTTTCCCAAACGGTTCACACATTCCAATATAAAACTATCTCGAAATCTGTAAAAATCATCTCGAAATCCATAAAATCATCTTGAAATCCGCAAAATACCTCGAAATCTATAAACTCATTTCTCCCAACGGACTTTCCAAATACACATTTTGGTTTTGATCCATCAAGTTTAAGACCTGTAAAAAACTCTTTTTTGCTAATATAGGTATTCTCCTACTAGAGACAATTTTTTTCGAAGCACCATAAGCCATTAAATGTATATACTTATCTCGGTGGAGATTCAAACTTTTATTCATCACATTGTAAGAAACTAACACGTTCCACTAGACTCAACCCTTGTTAGCAGGGGAAAGTTTACCTCGGCTTTTTAGAAACACCACTCGATTATCAATGAAGCCCAAATGGGTTTAGCCCATAAGGCCCAACCTTAAGTGGAAAGCTTTTCCTAACAGCAAACTAAGACAAAAAGGCATCTTGAAATTCATAAAAAGCATCTTGATATCCATAAACTCATCTCGAAATACATAAAATCATCTCAGAATCTGTAAAATCATGTCTCCCAACGGATTCCCAAGCTCACACCATACCTTTAAAGAAACTTGGGTCGTCTTTACCGGAAAAACAAAGAAACTTGGGTCAGATTACTTGTGAATAGTTTAATAGGCCTTTACGACAGGCCCATGAGCTTTTCCTCCCTTACAGATAAGAAGCCCAAGTTGTTCACCAATAAACTAGAAGAAGATTAATATAATGCATTGTTATAAAAATCGAAAATTAAAATGTACCAAAAAAATCTAAAAAAAAAAATTGACGAGCATATGAAACACGTGGAAGTAATATGCAATTTGAGATCTTTTGTTTTTGCCATTACGTTAACACGAGGGAATTTAATAGTGCCAATTATAATTAAGTGGGTGGTTTATTATTGATAATAATAACTGGGTTTAATTGGTCAAACCATGTGAAGTTCACACAACAAATTAATCAATTTAATAATAATGAATCAAATCTCATTTCTACGTTAGGTTAACAAAAAAAAAAACATGATCTCAAACTTCAAACAGAAGAATAAGATAATCTACTGCTTTTAAGAACGCAGTCACATATCATTAACTTTTTTTTAAAAAAAAAGAAGCAGATAAACGTGTTTATTATGAAATGGGGATAGTGTTTTTTTAATTAGGATTTATTTTTATTTTCCATTTATTTAACCAATTTCTTTTGTCCTTTTTTGTGCTCAATATCTCCCTTCTTTTATGGAAAATTTACCATCAGGTCCCAAATAACCCAATTAATGAACAAAAGGTTATAAAGATTGGTAAAATTACCATCAGATCTCAACTGTAGTTGGTCTTGTTGTTACTGATTGCTGGTAAGGTTATTAATGACAACCGGACCAACTACTACTGAGACCTAATAGTAATTTTATTAATATGTAAGGCATTTTATTCATTGATTCCTCTAATTGGAACTTGATGTTAAATTTTCTTTTTTTTTAATTGATACAACCCCATCTTAAATATAAGCCCCTTTTATACAAAAGGAGCTTTACACTGCAAAACTGAGCTTCTCTATTCAGAATAATCAATTACTAAGCCCCAAAATCACAAATTTAGTAAAGGGGAAGAAGTTTTTAAAGTTTAACCGACAATAGTTTAAGTTAATGGGTATGTTCATATATTATAAATATATTAAACAAAGATATGTAACTTAAAGAAAAACTTATGTCAAGTTACATTATATATTTATTGTTTTAAATTTTTCAATCATATTAAAGCGTGTGTGGATTTATAGTTAAACAATAATATTAAAAAATGAATAAGTAGAGAATTTAATATAATAGATATGATAAGTATAATTTTATAAATCCACTGTCAATATTAAAAATTTTATGAATTTGTAGTATTATTGTAATTTCAGATAATTCACTAGAGGTTATTAAGAAAGAGCAGGGAGGTTATCTTAAAACATAAAACTCTAACGGGAAGAATTAAGTTGATCATTCATTGATCAAGTTTAAATTACTATATATTTCATATTTATTATGGGCAAATTTTTTTATTTTAAGATAAAATATCATATAATTGGAACAAAGCAAAAAGAATACTCTTAATTTACTTTCAATAATGTTGTCACTTAAAAAATCAAAATATCCTTTTTTTTTTCCTTTTTTTTTTGAACAGGAGTCAAGACAGCTTTTGAGAGGCGAAAAAGTCAACATTCAAAATGACTAAAAATATTCAAATATCAACGTGGGGAAGCCCAAAGTAAAGTCTGTGGGGCCCACCATGTCACGTGGTCTGTCGCTTACCAAGGGCTAGTGAACAGCGATCACATAATTAATGTTTCGCTGTCTATCTGCTTCACGCCACACAGTTTCTCAACGTGCCCTTTAACAGTAACATCACTATCAAGATTTGACAATCAAATTTGTCACCCAAAAAAAAAAATTTGCTAATCAAATAAAATGTGCATTTGAGAAAGCGGTAGAGAAGTACTTTTGCGTAAGTCAAAATAAATATATGGAGGAGATTATCTCATTTTACAAAAAAACACTGTTGAACGTACTTTAGATGCTAAATATCTAGTCTGGTTAGCGTTTGAAGCGGGATAGGATCGTACCAATGTGACCTATCCTAAATCAGGGGTAGACCAATTGAAATAGGGTAAACTATTATGCCCCGTTTGGTTGGATGGAATTGGGGGTGGGAAGTGGAAGTGGAACTGGAATCTAAAAATTAAACTGTTTGGTATCATGGAAGTGGATTCCATGGAACCCAAAAATGTTAGAATTGGGTTCCAATCTCCTCCCTAGGAACCCAGTTCCATGGAACTGGCCATTTTACATTTTTGCCCTTCCCCCTCCCCCCGTCTGCTCTTCGTTCTGGCGAAGAGGTGGGCGACGGCGGTAAGTGACGGAGGTGGGCAACGTTGGTGACGATGGGCGACGGAGATCTGCGATCTGAAGACGAGAAGACGATGGGCGACGAAGATGGAGGTCTCTCATTTGTGACGGTGGTGACGATGGGCGACGAAGAGGGAAGTCTCCCATTTGCGACGGCGACACGACGATCTCGCACGATGGAGGTCTCCCATTTGCGACGGCGACACGCTCTTTGATCTAGCACGAAGGTCTTTGTCGAGTTCTTCGACGCAGGTCTTTAATCTGCAACTCGACGGAGATCTGGGCGGCAGGGATGGTGATCTGCAACGGTGATAGAGTGGGCGACGGTGACTGAGTGACGATCTACAAAAAAAAATTTTTAGTTAAGGGTATTTATGTATTTTACACCACACTTCCATAGTCATATCAAACACACTTTAAAACCCACTTCCATTTTTACTTCCACATCCACTTCCATTTCCATTAAAATCACTTCCATGTACCAAACGGGGCATTAGTTTGGCTGGGCAGGCCGATTTCTTTCAATGCACTATAAATCTAATATTTATCTACATATAAATACATTTTATTTAAATATAAATCCAAAGTTTCGTAATTAAACATGCAAAGAAACGTGGGATGTGAGAAGATGGAGAGATGTCCCATCATCAATCAAAATCTATTCATATCGTACAATGGAATGATATTTGAAATTTAAAATCCATTCTCATGATTCATGCGTTGATTTGCGGTAATTTATAATTAATATTTGAAATTTAAAATCCATTCTCATGAATCATGGGTTGACTTGTGGTAATGATACTTAAATGGGTTAGACATTCATAACATCAGGAATAATATTTCAGATTTAGAATTTAAAATCCAGTCCCATAATCCATTGGCTAAATTTGCTTATAGAATGATATTACCATTTATTGTTATTATCATTCAAAATTTGTTATATATTATTATTTTTTCTCTTTATCATTCTATTGGAGATATTAACCTTTACGTTAGAATTAAATTAAATTATTTAACCCCTAGTTAACGTTGGCTTAACTTATTGACCATGAATCACTACCTCAGTTGGTTCTATGCTTGATCTGAATTTTTAAAACCTTACTATACAGTTGTGAATGTTGAACTTTAAAGTAATATAATAAGTTAACGGAAATAAGAATATTGATAGAGATATATGATCATGTAAGGAAAATGGTTGTAATGATCATGCATGCATACATGTGAAACAGTTGGGTGATATTTATTAAAGATAAATAATAAAAAATTATTTGAGGTAATTCAGACACGTTTAAAGAAGGTTATTGAATGCATAGGTGAAAAGAATAGAACGAACAATACCAATCGTTTGAAGAGAGATAGATCAAATTCGTATGGAAAGCTCAATCAAGTTATTTAACGCAACGAGACATTTTGGTTAACAACCAATCCGAAACTTTGATTGTTAATAGAATAATACAATGACATCATGTAATCATACAGCGGATCGAACCGTAGGTTATAGGGGGATGATGTTTATTCTTGTTATATTTTTTTTTATTTTATTGATGGAATAGACATTCCATCCTTAAATTTTTTTTTCAATGATTTGTATTGTATAATTTCCAACAATGAATGCTATATTTTTTTTTCACTATTTGAGTCAAATTTGAGCATCGTACATAATGTCACATTCAATCATTAATATAAAAGTTAGTTGATTAATTTAAAGAGATTAAAAAGTTAAATGCATTTTTTAATTCTAGTAAATATTGCATGCATATTATTATATTATATATTAATTTATTAGCTAAAAAATTAGTTTAAAAATGATAAATATATATTCTTTAAAATATTATGGAACTTTTTGCTCAAAAAAACATATTATGGAACTTTCTTAACGTGGACTTTGAAATATTAATACACTCAAGTAACTTATAAACGTGACACGTAGCTTATTGTCCCATCTCAACTTTGTTTTTGGGTAAATGCATAAAGCTTAACCTCACATCAAAAGATTTTGGTCTTTGATGATAAAAGTCAAATACAAAAAATGTCAACAATAGTTATCATCTTTGTCCAAAAAATAAATAAATCATTGCAAACAAACGTTATTACGCAAACGCAACGGTCAAAAATCACAGCAAACAAATCTTACGTCTGTTTAAAAAAACGGTATAGAACTACTTTTACGCAAGTCGAGATAAATATGTGAAAGAGATTATCTCATTTACCGAAAAATATTGTTAAACGTGTGTTTGAATTTTATAACCACTTCACCAAACAAACCCCTTATCTCACCGGTGCCAAAAAAATTTTAACCTATATAATAATACTTTCAATTTTTAGTATAAGAATCAGTTAACTTTTATTACGCAGATTAAGAAAGTTAAATACAACATTTAAAAACTTTCAAATAGTGTATTTAGTTTTTTTAAACTTCTTTCACAAAAAAAATAACTAACTTTTATATCAAGGAATTGATGTATCATTATAAAGGCCATTTGAAAATATTTAACTATCCACACCAGCCATTATTAAATTTTTTAACTCTATTTACAAAATTGTTTTGTGCCAATAAAACAATTTTAATTTAGAACAAAAGGTGCTCTATTACAGAATTCAGAAGCACTGATCAGAAACTATTAGTTTTTCAAATATCCCAAAAACCCTTTTCTTTTGCGCATGTTTGTTATAATATTTTACGTAAATTAAAATAAAATATTAATCAAAACATTTACTTTATAATGACATTTTAAAACTCTTGGGCACTGGTAATTGCCTCAGATCACATTGCAAAAATATCTCCATCATCACAAATATTAAACGAAAATTTCTATTAACAGAGCAGCTTTCGGTACAAATGAATAAAAAATGATATTTAAACTCGCTGGCAAAAAAAAAAAAGATTAAAAAATGATATTTTAAAAAACAACACATAGTTTTAAATAAATGATTAACTAAATTATATTAATTATTTAGTTCATACATTTTAACGCGCAAACTCATGACAATATAATTTAATAATAAACCACATGATTTAGAAGAGGAGAGTATATATTTTTATAAACTAATAACTTGTATAACAAATGTTTTTACACTTGTTCATTTCTGACTTGGTATAATATACATAAAAAAGATATTCGTAGATTATATTAGGGTATCCACTAGTGTGTGTACACGTGGGAGCATTCGAATATAACTAAAGATCATTATCATAAATGACATTTTTTAAATATTATATAAGTATACAACTTAGATGACATAATCAATCTCAACGAATAGAAAAATAAATTAAAAATCACGCAAGTGCAATGCCTCGCGTCACATGATAAATAAAGTGACTAAATTTTTTGATTATGGATGTGTTTGGGAATCCGTTTGAAGAAAGAAATTTACAGATTCTAAGAAGAATTTACAGAATTTATGAATTTCGATATGATTTTTATGAATTTCGAGATGTTTACTACTAATTTTGAGATGATTTTTATCTTATCTTACGTGTACCGTTGGGAATAAATTCTTCTTATATAACATGTTGTGTTGGTTGTTGTTAATGTTTAAGAATTAAAAAAAAATAAAATGATAAAAAATTAACATGAGGCCTATTAATCAATTTATAATATAAAATTTACAACCTAATGAATGTGTGATGTCATACTTTTATTTCGCCCGCGGAACAGAATAAATAAAATAAAATAAAGATTTTAAATGAAAATCGTAATTGCATTTTTTTTACTTATGAAATGTCTCATGTTTCAAATAAAACTAATATAAAAAGTAAGAAAAACAAATATGTTTGAGTAATAATTACAGAGATACGGTAAAAGGAAAATTTAGAACCAATGAGGAATTAAAGAAAATAGGTTAAAGTATACTTTTAGTTCTTTATATTTTCGACATGTTTTATTTTAGTCCTTTCAGTTTAAAAAGTGCACTTTCAGTCCCCCAAACTTAACACCGTTAGTTTCTCTTAACGGAAAATGCTGACTCATCAAATATAATCAATAAATGTGCAATAAAATGTTGATAAAGCATACTCATATTTTAATTATAATTTAATAATATAATAAATTTGATATTTTAAATTGTGTAAAATAAACAAGTATCTAAAATAACAGCGTTAAATTTGATGAGTTAGCATTTTTCGTTAGGAGAGACTAACGGCGTTAAGTTTGAGGGACTAAAAGTGTACTTTTTAAATTTAAAGGACTAAAGTGAAACCTGACGTAAATATAAAATTATATTTTAACCAAGAAAATAATATGTAAATCCTACGATAATTCTAATTTGATGGATATTGGAGGAACCTTGACCCTATGGATATTTTAAGTCTGAATTTGTCGTGAAGGGGAAAAGGCAATCATGTTCCTGGTGCCAAAGTGCCAATCAAACTGGACACAGTACATTATAAATTAAAGATTCAACGTTTGGAAACGCGGTAGAGAAGTACTTTTACGTAAATCAAGATAAATATGTGGAGAAGATTGTCTCATTTTAGAGAAAAACACTGTTAAGTGTATTTTTAAAGAGTAAATAAACTTTTCCAAACAAACACAATGTTACCTTAGAAAATTTTGTTAAAAGTAATGTTACATCATAAATCTTAAATGGAGTAATGTTGTCCCTCACTTGACGGTCGACGTCAACTTTTATTGGTCAATGTTAGTTTTTCATAGGATGGGATAACATTAATTCATCTTAAAACTTTCAATGCGACATTTTTATTAAAACAAACTTACGGGCAGCACTATCTTTTTAGAGAACACTTCCGAACAAATTTAAACTTTAACCCTTTAATTAAAGTTGGCATTTTTGAAAGAAAAAAAATCGAAAATAAAGGCCCATTAAGATTTTATTAGTTGGAAATAGGAATGAATTAAATTTTTAATTGTATAATTTTTCTTAATTTTTCATCTTTGAAACTTGCTGTAAAGATGCCTTTTTCATCGGTCCATAATTAATATTTTCAGGTCCAATTTGATCTTTTAAGTTGATCAAAAAATATACTCTTATGATCTTTGATATGGGATTTTTTTTTGCCAACGATATGGGATTTATTTTGGTGAAAAAAATAAACTATAAAATAGATCTTATATTAGAAACATGATGAATATCTTGTAAGCATACAAATAATCTATACATTTTTTAAAAAATAGAGAAAATGATGCATAAAGTACATCGAAAGTAATGAATTTCAGAAAGGTGATTCGAAATTTAAAATTCCAGAGTAATGATAGTTCCTGACGCGTCTTTAGCAAAGTTTAAAGAAAATTACCTGAATGCCCCTGTAATCATGATGAGACGTGTTCAGTTTTGGCAGAAGAGTTAATGAGTTGAAAGATAAAAATTGTATTTTAATAAGGTCTTTTTAAACCGAACAAAATTAAGTACGGTGTAGAAAGCATACTTTCTAGACCGTACCTAAAAAGCAACCGTGTAAAAGGTGTTTTTTTAGGCACGGTCTAGAAAGTATGCTTTCTACACCGTACTTAATTTTGTTCTATTTAAAAAGACTTTATTTTTTATCTTTCAACTCCTTGACTCTTATGTCAAAACTGAACACGTCTCATCATGATTACAGGGGCATTCAGGTAATTTCTTTTAAACTTTGCTAAACACGCGTCAAGAACTATCATTACTCTGGGATTTTAAATTTTGAATCACCTTTCTGAGATTCACTACTTCCGAGGTACTTTATGCGTCATTTTCCCTTTTAGTTTCCCTTTTTAAAAATATTTGTTCATATGATAAAAACATGGTTGTGAATTTCATATTTTTTTAAAATAAATAGGTAGATCTTTTGACGATGATTAATCCTCAGCCATTCCTTTAAATCAGCCCAATTCATATTTAGAGATTTCAATTCACACAGTTTTCAAGCAAAAAACTTATCTTTGTGGCAAAAATGTACGATTTATTTTCCTGTGAATCACAATCAAGTTCCCGATTTATTTTAAAAATGTTGTAGAGAAGTACTTTTACGTAAGTCAAGGTAAATATGTAGAGGAGATTGTCTTGTTTTACTGAAAAACACTGTTGAACGTGTTTATATGGAGTAAATGAACTTTTCCAAATAATCGTATTATTTGTTTATACAACCGAATGAATAGGTCAACCGGCAGGAAATGTAATCATTTAATAGTGTGATATTGCATAGTACGTAGCAATAGGTTTATACGCAAGAAATGATAAATAATTGGAAATTTTTTATGATTAAATTTAGTGCTGAAAAACGGGTTGACCCGCCAGCCCGTCCCAACCCACTGGTCAAACGGGCTGCCATTTTAACAGCCCGAGCCCGTCACTTTTTTTTATTTTTAAATTTTATTTTTTATTATTATTTTATTGAAATTTTCTTTTAAAAAAAATAATACAACAAATTTACATAAAAATTATCAAGTCTATTTGATTTTTCAGAAGAAAAATACAATACATTTTTAAAAAAATATAATTAACAATGTTTATAATACAAAAACATAATACATAATCAACAATCTCCAAAGTAAGTATGCATTTAAGATGAAATAATAAGGTTTAAAATAATATTTGAAGCCATTGAAACATCATC